>CM023201.3:7447747-7512058 GCA_004115045.4 Sinella curviseta | reverse complement strand
CTTCAGCGCCAAATGGTAGATCACGTACGACTTAAAGAGCTACCTAAGCTGGATTAATTTTTAAAAATTCCTGAATGTAAAAGCACATAAATTAATCATACAAAGGCTGATTATTTTAACGTCATGGACTGACGCCCAATGTCTATTGTATGTGATTTTTCTGAAATAATTATATCACTAACAATTAGTGTAAACATTGACGTCGGATACGAGTAATATATCATTCAAAAGCTCTCACCTTTGGCTATCCCCAGATATGCTGATGAGACAACTTGAGTAAGTTGGCTTTGATATATACCGAGCCAAAGTTGATGCATGTACCTTGAAAACCTCTACGTAAAAGCCGCATTGAATCTTATTCAATATTAGCGTCTATAGTGATGTCAGACTTAAAAAATAATAATAGTGTGAGCTTTCTGCTTTAATGTTTTCTCATTCACGTGTCGTGAAGAGACTCCAGGCAGGGTCTGTTAATGGTTGTGATATGTGCTTTGATGCATACCAGATTAGACTTTTCAAGGTAGTAACTTATTTTCTTAGAGAGCTCTTGCATTCAAATTACGCAAAGGATAAGTTGTGTATGTGCAGAAAGCAAATGACGAAGTTATATTCCAACGATTTATCGATCTTAAAAGGACACTCATAAAAATGCAGGATGTCCGACAAAATAAAAAGACAATTCCAACGATCGAGACATAAAATGCACTTGAAGCATTACATTGTACCTAGGTAGGTACAGTTATGCTCCAAAAGCCGCTTTCGTACTAATTAAGAAAGGCCATTTCTTCAACGCTCATATTTCAATTTGCGCTGTTTTATATGCTGCTAAATGTGGCATTAATAGACTCAAAATTCAGTTTTTGCAGAATAGTGCTACGATCTAATGCCGGTATTCCACTGACAACCTGAAGAATTCAAGGCAAAATGTCAGCCACAGAAAAGTAGAAGCAGCGTAAATTGACACTCGTTGAGAAACGAATGTCAGAAGTTACATATAATTAGATTCAGTGAAGAAACTATACTCATAATGTTTCTTGCAACAGTTAAATCGGCTTAAAAGTTTCAACTTATATATGTATTGTGTTTTCCCACAACAACCTTGTTTCTTATTTACCTTCGACTTGTCACACTAATTTTGCATCGGCGCTTGAGCAACTCAAACATCGAAGGTATTTTTCAGTGTAAACTTTGTCAACATCCCCTACTTTCCTCAGTAATCTTACGTTGTATAAAACATATCATAATTGACCAATTCCTATTTAATGATTTTTCTTTAATAATAAATGTGAAATGGTTCGTTTTCCTAACAAACCATGCTTAATTTTATCATTCTATAATTCCGGCTACTAATGATTAATTGATACTCAATGCTTTCGTTCTTAAACATATGTATTATTGAAGCATTCTTAAATAATATTTAATTGCAACGTCGAATCAGATTTTTTACCCACGTTGCGGATATTTATGATCTTAGGTCAATTACCAGTGGAAACTTCATATCTGTGACTCGCATGAGTATTTATGACAAAATGGGCTACTTATTGCAGACGACATTTCGTTACATATTTACAGGAAATTATATAACATTGATGAAATAAATGGAAGAATGTAAGGAGCTAGTGTACATTTGGAACTGGATGTTTTTGGAGCTTCCGGTACAAATTGAAAACATAATTGGGGAAGAGAAAAATGACTCGGTATATTTACATGTACATTCTCGAAACCCATATTAATTTTCAGTGTTTTGTGCAATATAGTACGATTCGATTTCATTCAAATAATGACAAAGTGCTACTCGTTTTAACTAATATCGCAAGAAACAGCTACAATAAAATCAAGATATTCTTCCAAATGAAATGAAATGTGGAAACCGTTTTTTGAGTTGTAAATGAACTGGAAAAAATAAAACTTGTACGCACTCCGAAGCCCTGACTCTTCACTTGAGCTCGCACTTGGTATATCTTTGCATTTATAGTACTGGGAATAAATCAATGGATGTCCCGCTTCTCCGATACACCAAAACACTCAAACTAACAATCTCTAACCATACTGCACTCTCTATGCTAGGAAGGAAGAATAATTTCAAGGACGATGCACTTTCACTAGTTTTTACGCTATTGAACCACTGGTTTTGCAAAATCACAAAATAAAACATATCTGAATATGTGCCATCTATCCGAACCCGAAGAGCTAAAAAGTAACGGTCAAACCAGACGTTTTTGGAAAATTAGGTGAAATTGCTAATAAAGAAGGAAATTGAAATTATAATCATTTCCGTTAACATCTGAAATTTTAAACATATAGTTTATACATCTTCGCAAACGTTGAACAATTTGTTAAACTTCGGTGGCAAGTATTGCCTATACTGTTTACACATAGTGATATTTATAGGAAATGAGTTGTTTCATGCTGAAGCGTGGAATTTCTTTACATTCGAGTATGATGTCGTAGGTTTAGCATCTTTTACTCTGGGAGCTCGCCTACATTTCCAATAGCAGTTAACTTTCTCTCAAGCATCATTCTATCCCGTTGCAGTACACGAGATTCGTTCAGTATCAAAGTGGCTGATTGTCATGCAACACCGCTATAAGTTGCAAAAGGAGACATTGCATCATTCTGAAGCACAAGATTGACTTTGGTATGCAATGGCACTTTATTCCCATTCTCCTTCATACAAAATTGTTGTGCATGGGATAATAGGAAACTTCATATTCATATAGCTAAAGCCCCCTTTTAGTCTCCAAGACGATCCATGAAGGGAACCCATTTTCGTTGAGCCAAGGCATAATGTGAATATAAGGATAAAAGCGGGAGCAACAAGAAGATCAAGGTCAGCGAATTTTTTTGTAAGTTTTTTTCTAAACTTAACGATTTAAAACAAAACTTAATAATGTATCAGTTTTATATGAGTACAAGCTTTGTCACAGACCGCTCAGTATTAACGTCGCGTGGTAGCAATATGATTAACATGCCTTGCTTCTGACATGTGATCTTATAGAGTCGCTGTAATATCTAAAAATACAGAACTTAATTAAAAAGCAGCAACGTGTTGTATTACATGGAGTTTGTAGATATGACGAACATCAGCTCCGCGTTTTATCTGCAGCTTCGAAATTTTAAACAAATGTAACAACAAATCGAGCACAATGTTGGAATATTTTGGTTTTGTTTTTAAACCACTTGCACACGTTTCGGACGTCATTCCGTAATCATTGCAATATGATTGAAGTTTTGCATTGCTTCTTTTGAACGAATCGTTCGTCAAAATTGCACAAACCATTACCGTATGGTGTAATGGAATTTTTAGAACCAATGCAGCATGGTACACGTGTACTAATATGACCACGGAATACATTCGGATAATATATTCACCTATTACTACATAAATAATTAAAAGTGTCAATTTCTGAACAATAAGGACAATTTTATAACGATGTTCGCATGGTACAATTGTATCAATGGAACACCTATGAATGAAAAAACAATTAGTTTGCATGGTCTGGTTGGAGATAAAATTTGAACCAAAGGGCCCGGTCCATGAATCTCTGTTGTACCATCCGCCCATGATTAAATACAAAACTCAAACGAGACGGGCACAACACATCATTAACGATTCGTCAAGGAAACCTTCAGGAAAGTCAAATATATTCTGAGAAGTGACAAGCTGCTATTATTGACTTTCCAGCAACGAGTAGGAAACTGGATCCAAATTATTACCATGTATATTGTATCAAGAAAAAGTTACAAAACATAAGCATGCGAGTTCAAGTTTTTATCCAATCTGTGGAACCATTTGTGCGCTCCGTGTCGAACGAAATATTACATGTCATCTTAAATTTATGGTCAGAACTAAATTTCGCGTCAGAACTGAAAAGGGAAGCTTTCTCCGTTGCGCCATCACTTACTATGATGCATACACTGTTATGTACAGGATTGTATTCAACCATAGTATTTATTTTGTTTTCAATATTACTCCATTCAAATAAATATTTCCATCGCCTATCTGCAAACTACAACCATCTGTCTAAACTACACACGGAATCATTTATCGTCCCTTTGTTATTAACTAACGGAAGCATGAAATGCTTGAAATGTAGTTATTGCGATTGATCTGTTTGTCTGTCTGTCCGTGCGCACTCTAGCTTCTCTCCACGTTGACCGATTTGGCTCAAATTTTGTATAGAGATACCTTGACCCAATGGGACGTTCTCTATTGGTTTTCAGCCATGGACCTCATCATTGACCGGAAGTTGGGGGGATGACGACGTCGGCCACGAAGTCGACGTCCATGGGGTGTGGCGGTCCACACATTAGGCAATCATTTTTTATTGTACAAATGAATAGTGGGGTTCAAGACTATCATTCTTGCCAACACACCATGGGTCAAATAGGTGAACTGGCGGTGGGAGGTGACGTCGAAGGTATAGGGGTCACCCAGCGTAAAAAATATTGCGTAAATCGGTGGTTAGGTTCAATTTGAATGTATTAGACGTAAAATAATGGTCAAATACGTATAAATGTTAATTCACCATTCACGACTATTCCGGTAGTTATATATTAAAGGTTACACCTTACTAATTATGTAAGACTTCCGTATAATTAATCATTTTGTTTCTTCAAAGACAGCGAATGTTTATATCCCTCGTGTGAAATTTAAGTGTTTGAAGTGTTTCCAAATCTAGAATTGAGTGACATCTAAGGCTTGTGAAAACTCATTTTACTGGACGTCAATTTCTGCTTAATTAGTTTATTAATGCCGTATGTATAATAATAAGTATAATGTATTGTATAATAAGTTTCATGATGAAATGTCATCGCCAGAATCTGACGGGCAGATAGAGCAACTTCGATAATAAATGATAGATTGGTAAAGTGCTATACTTCCTTCCAGAGTTCAGCAATACTCTGAGATTCGAAGGCCGTGGTGACTTCGATGATCATAATATAACATGATACTTTGTTCCATTAATTTCTTAAGGTAATTAATTCAAGCATACGCTTGCACATTTGTGTTCGTGCCGAAATCTAAATTGGGTTACTTCGGCGGTGAATAAACTTTTTTTCACGTGCATACATCATTTATCACTTTAGATTGTGTATAGCTTCATATGAGAAATATATTGTAAAAAATAAAATTATATCACGTTGTTTCAAGGCAAATCTTCCAAATTTCTATATCAGACCAATGACAGTTGCTTTTACTGGTATGATTGAAAATTTCCAGGTGGATGGCATCAGACAACAACTCACTGTATTTAGTAAAAATATCGAGCATTAATAGCGAAGACGCTCGTGAAACAGCGGAAGGAGTAAATCAATATCGTAAATCTTGTCTTCAGTTTTCGTACATCTCTTTCAAGCTATGTGTATGATTGAATATAATAGCGATATTGTTTCCATTGAAAAGATTCTATAAATTAGGTCAATGAAACGTAAATTCTTCCGTTCAATTTCATCAGCACGTGTTACTTACTCCAGTCCAAACAAACTCGTAAAAAGCAGCTCCGAGAACCCCTGCCAATATTCCACAAGAAACGTTGAACAACTCAAAACATACTTCCATTCATAAACACAGTGGGTTCGTACAAGTAGAGAAGAAATGAGCAAAACGTAATTGAATTTAAGAAGTACTTCCTAGTACATATTAGTATATCAGTTCTCGTCCAGCTTTTATAAACATTTTATTTTATTTTCAGCTAGTATCTGCCAATCCATCCGTTGATTCTCTAATGTTTAAAGTGTCCTTATCTCCGTTTTTGGCTTCCTAGCTGATAGCCCTCAAAGAGGAGAGGGCAGCAAATTTGTTGTTGAAAAAACGCAAGTTTCTTATCAACGTTATTTTTACTTCCGAAAAAATATTTAGATTGGCGTACCATTTACAAATGACTACTTATATAACTGATGTGATATTCAAAAGAAAGAGAACCTTTTTGCGGACCAGAAAGACAGTTTCCGATAACGTACACTTCGAAGGGTTGAACTTTATGGCATCAAATACAAAACATGATTCAAGCCATATTTTTAGCAAAATGTCCCTTGTGTTTCCAAGGCCACGGTGGTCAATCTGATGAAATGTAAATCTATCAGAAAGACACGTGATACGCAGCAAAAGTTGGAGATTATTATTGAAATCGCTTACTGTACTAGAAATTATACCCCACTGTTGTCTGACTCTTAACATATGGAAATTTTCGTTTTTGGTGCAAAATTTCAACAGAAGACTTGATTCGTTGCATATATTTGGTGCCACCAAAGTCAAAATATTGAACTATTTGTTTGTTCAAAGCCTGTTTCTGGTTCACCAGAAGATGCTGATTCTTACAAATATGCGTTTGATAATGTGTCGTTTAAATATTTCCTTTTATGTCGTCGGGAAACTGGCAAATTTGCCACGTTGGTTTTGCTGGTCTCCCATTGTCGAAGGTAACGATATAGTGGGCCACAAAATGGAGTGGCGAATATCTAAACATTAGAGAATCTATCCCCGCATATCATTTGCCATAAAGCATGTATGTTCAAAAGTTAGAACTGATTGAACCCAGCCGTAGGAATTATGGTATACCCTTTAAGTCCTTAATTGATCATTAGACTGCCTCCGGAATCTGTCATCTCCAATCTCAATCCAATCAATCTCCAAGTCATCAACAGCAGCCAGCAGCTCATCATCGTCGTCGTCGCTTAAAGACACATTTTCCTTCCCTCCTGCAGCCGTCACAGGAAGTATTATGGATGACGGATGCCAAAGTAGCAAAGGATGAAGCGTAGGGTCAATGCACTGAGGCCAACGGTTTCCATCAGTCCAGAAATCCCTCCAAAGTTTACCACTGCATGCATTCCGACGGATAGCGTAGGACCACCCGTTATGCAACAAAGCAGTCAAGACCCCTTGTGATAAATGACCGAAAAAATTGAAACATTAAGAAATGATTACTGATAGGTCGGATATAATCCTACAAAAACACGCTTGCTACAAAACCAAAAAAGAAAATCTCAATAATAAGTATGCTTACCAGAACCATCCTTAAAATCCATAATGTCATTCTTCAACCCCAAGATAAAGACCCGAAGGAGTGCGTAGTAGTACTTGTTCATGGATGTGCAGGCCTTGCCATCACAGGGTTTGTGTAGAGGAGTGCCGGCAGAGTCGAAATGAATCCCGTACATTAATTCCACATCAGGTGTAGTAGTCCACTCATCATTCAGCAGTACAAATCCGGAACAGAATGAAGCGCACTTCCCCCGTGAGGATTCATTGGGTTGTTGTGGGAACAATTCTCCCCAATTTCCTACACTTATCTTGCGTGCAGCGACAAGCTTCACCAAGAAGTGTAGAATCTCTGCTTCCTTCTGGCATTCGGTGCCATGGCTGCATGCCTTGGTAACAACAAGTTGAGTTGAGGGATCAAATTGTATCCCGGCAACTGGCGGTCCGTCAAACGGAGGGACTTGGAAACCAACGCACCAAACCGAACGTGGCTTTTCAGCGTACTTGAGCACCTCCTCAATATGTGGGCGAATTGATACATCCACTTTTGAAAGAGACATGCTGCTTTCTAACTTTCACTTTTTTATTAGATTTATCGTAAAAGAATTCACAAATAATGTTATTTTTTTACTAATCAACACAGTCTTAAATCTGTAGAACAGGATAAAAGTTTTGACACTAGGTAAAATAAACAAGACTGAAGCTTGCGTAGCTATTAACTTGCTATAAAAATTTGTATTTGTTCAGCTTGAATATCAGTGCCTATCAACAAACTTGTAGTAAAAATACTTGTTCGTGGCTAACTTGGTAAAAAATATTGAGATCGGTGGTAAAAATATTGAGATCGGTGGTAAAAATATTGAGATCGGTGGTAAAAATATTGAGATCGGTGGTAAAAATATTGAGATCGGTGGTAAAAATATTGAGATCGGTGGTAAAAAATGAGATCTGAGCTGGTTGTTTGTGGAGTGAGAGAGAAAATCTGGAGAGATTTGATCAGAGTCAAAATCAGACTAGACTGATGATGATCTCCAGGGAAAGGTATTTATATGAACGAGCACTCTGTAATGACTATAACACATCCAGCACATGAGCACGCATGCTGTATGTATGAGTGATTGCTGTAAAAGTGTCTACATTTGCTTACTTTTTCACATTTCCAAAAAAATACAAATTCTCGCAGTGCCCCCACATACTCTTTCTGATCTACGCATTGCACGGGGCAATGTGCTACCCAAGTGCCAACCATTTGATGGGGCAATGTGAGAATTGGTAGTTTTTTTATGGAAATGTGAAAAAGTAAGCAAATGTAGACACTTCATTTGCGATAACGATGCAAAAAAGATTTTTGAAATATATTTAATAGTATTAGCGGGAGAGGCGGCACCGTTTGAACACTTTTATCGAATGTGTTGACCCCTGATCCCGTATATAAAAAATATTTGGCCTGCTAATTTAGTCAGTGAGTTGATGATATGGTATGCTGCTAAAATATGCTAAGAACGAACTGATTCGATGAGTCCGTGATGGAGCGTTCCGGTTTGGTAAATACCTGCTCTAAAGAATTTAGAACATCCAACTGCTCTATGAATATGACGACCTCGTGAAACTAATGACTTAATTTATATGCTAGAGGTGGGGTTGGAATATACAACAAATGTTACCTTTGAAATTAGGATTCCATATTTTGTTACACGAATAAGGGTTGTATATATTCCACTCACTGTTTACAACTCATATTCTAAACAGCTTGGTAGACCATGTCATACCTCTGTCTAAACAAGATAGTGGCTTTTCAGTTTTGTGCCGTGTTATATTGATTGAGTATTTCGTCTGGAGCGTCACAACCAACTTTCTGCCCCGGTTGACGATATTTGCTAATTTAGATACAGTAGTAATGTCTGAGGAAGTTAATTGGGAACGTGTTGACAATCTATTGCCGAGATTCCCTATCTGGTTTCTATCAAAATGGTAAAGGTTGTTTTGGCTTCCTAATTGCCCAAGCAATGTTCACTCTCGTTTGCTTCAGCTTTTTAACATTAACTAATGTGAACTTTGAAAATTTTCGAAAACAATTGCTGGCATGATTCATAAAACGTATTTAAATAAGCAGTCGCATTGACTGCTGACTTGAAGGTATTACTATTTGGTTTGATGCAATGGATTGGTATTTGGAATATAATGAAATGTTGAGACGGCATAAATATCGTCTCTTTCTTATCGTTTTTCAGCACGTCCAACATGTCGATCCCATTGTACTCATTGTAAGGGAACTGCAAATATTTCGAATAAAGGCAACTTTCTAACCTGTCACCCTTTTACGTTGTCAACCATGCCGGCTTCCAAATGAATGAACGGCAAGGTGCATTCCGATCTCGACATGACGGGAATTCGGATCATCAGCATCGTGAGTAGTATTAATGATCAAGTAATCAAACGAAGTATAGGGATATCAAAAATACTATTACCATTTGGTTGGTGGGTAACACCTCTTTGCCGACAAACCATACACTGAATCCGACTAAATAAACACGCATTGTGTGCACTTAATCTAATGTTAATGATTTTCTCTATGGTGCAAAATAACGAGAGAAATGGCGTACTGCAATAACATTTTTTATCGATTGTTAGGAAAGCGCATTGAATACCCCTGCTTCTGCTTTAACTATTGACAGATTGTTCTTTCATAATGGGCAGCAGAAAGGATACTACTTACATGACACGGAGTCGTCCCTTCGCAACTCACATGTGATTCGACTCAAAGAATGTTCTGGATATTTCATCATTACATAACTTTCTGGTAGACAAAAATTTACGCTAAAGTGAGAAACCTTTTATGGATGACGGATATTTGATTCCAAGGAAAAATAACAGGTCGTCGCTGAAATGCTACAAATGTTCCAACACTCCACGTGCATGTGCGTATGTCAAATCATTAAGGTGAAAACATTAAATGTAGAATCAAAAACATTCGTTTGCGGTCTGTATCTGCATTAATCTAGTTATTTTATTTGTATTCCACTGGGTGCACATAACTATTGGAGTTGGTCAAATGATGACTACAAATCCCATTTCACGAGTATGTCACGTAAATACCTCACTGAAGGCTTACATTTTACGTGAAAGATAAATTAGCATACAAAAATTTTGGTGGCCTCAACATGGTACTCTTGGTAATTTGGTACTCTTTTAAGCGGAATTTAGGTTATTTATATATGTCACAAAAGAAGAATTAAAAATTCGTGATATATAATATAATTTCAATACAGACACTTGATATACAAGCTAAATTATAGCATCAATCAAAAGGCAAAATTGTAATAGTATCCAGAATATTCATACAGTATATGTTACCTGCCCAATGAGGATTTCACCTTTCATTCCTCGAACGGGCAATGTGATTTGTAACCAAATACTGGAAACTTAAGTTTTAGACAATGTCGCAAATAATTACGTACGATCGTTTGTCTCAAAACGAGAGTAGCTTTAATAAAAATATTCGGTTTTTGCATTGAATATCTCAACTTCGGTGTCAGAAAAGTTTTATGCCCTAGCATATGATTTTCGGTAACACCAGATTTTGGTGATGCTGACCATTAAGTTGGATCTTAAGTTTGGTTGAGCCTGCCGATCAGTTATGATAACTCACTGTCAGATAGTGAGGTGTAAATCTCAGAGCTGGTTTATTCCATACACCTTTCATAATCAAATAATAATCAAATGAAAGCAAAACATTGGAGGTTGGCTTGTTGACGAACCAATAATTTTGTCACAATCAATTAGTCGTCCCATGTTTGCGGCTCGTTATAACAATCGAATTGGTAAACAAAAGAGGAATGCCGTCACGTCATGTCTAAAGGGCAGCAATGACAAATTTAGAACATTTTTTCCATCTGCAAATCTGGAAATCAATCTTAAATACTGCCTTGAAATAGCTGTTTAATTTATATTTAAGATTTTACCACTAGATGGATTTTTATACTGGACAATTGTCGATCACAACCAACTTTAGGTTCCAAATGAAAGGATCATTACATCTTCAAAATGTTAGAAATACGATTTGTGTCGTTGCTGGGGTATTTAATTATGTCACAAAAGTGAAGTTCCAAATGAATAATTTACAAAAAAAAACACCTGATCTAAATATGAATATGACGACAGCGTAAATCTAATGACTAAAAGTGTGTATGCTAAGCGGAATACATCTTATTTTTCAAATGAGCGGATTCCAGATTTCACTACTCGATTAAACCATGTAATTATTCCACGCAATTTCATTTCACAACTATTCTTATATGGAAATAACGCTCATACAGTTTCAGGCGTTCGTGTCAACAAGAAAGCATATTTATTCACTTGTTGCCGTGTTACATTGAATATTGCAACTTGAGTGTCAACATGAACTTTCTGCCCAGGTTTAAGATATTGGACTACTGCAGAAGTGGGAGTTCTCTTTCAGGAAACGATTGGGAGTGGGTTGACAATATATATCCGTTATTCCGAAATTTGTTTCGGTCAAAATACTAAACATATGGTTTGCTGATTACCATAACAATTTGTACCATCAAATGACAACTATTGTCGCTTTCAGCTTTCATGACTTTTTAACAGTTAACTAGCTTTTGTGAATTGCACAAGGTTTTGGCACATTTTGTGGCCTGAACTATAACACTTATTTTGAAAACTGCATTAACCTTGACTGCCGACTTGCTACTGACTATTTTGTTTGATGCAACTAAGTAACGTTTTGAAAATAATGAAACTTTCAGCGTCATTAATTTCTTGTGTATTTATCAGTTTTATTAGTACTTTCATTTATTACTGTCCGCATTGTACTCAATGCAATTATTCTGCATAAAGGCAAAGTTTTAACATCCTACCCTGACACTTTGTCAATAATATACGGCTTCATATGAAATAACTACAAGGTGTCTTACGATTTCATATCGACAGAGATTGGGACGAATTATCAGTGTCACTAGTGGTATTATTGGTCATATATTCAAATGAAAACCAAATTTATGGAATCCGTAAAGTCAGAGATAATTGATTGTTAGGTCTTCTCTTGTCACTTTTCGGACAAGATAAACCGCTGCATGGATAAATACTTTCTCCTACTTTCAATCTAAGGTTAGTAATTATCTGTACGGGGAAGAATAACAGCAAAATGGCGTACTCCCATTGCATGATCTATCTAGAATTAGAAATGTAAGTTAAATATCACTGCCCATGCTTTCATTATTGACTGTTTGGGCTTGTATGGAGTGCATCAAAAACAGAATTATTGAAGTAGAATGGAAAAGAAAATTTGAACCGGCACTGTAAATCATAAACCGATAAACGTATAATGCAGTTAATATCGTCTTTCTAGGATTTTCGTGTAAGGAGGGGCAACTAAAACATTTCAGTAAAGGCTTACATTTTACATTATATTTTACCAATTATTTACTCCAGTGAGCTGATCATTTTGCTTCATTACGCTGCTTCTACAGATTTTACTTCGGCGTCACAAATAATTTCTAGCCGCGGTCGAATATTTTCTATAACATCAGATAACTGGCATGAGTAACACAGAGTGGGAATTGTAATCAGTATGTATTCTGTATGTAATTGCTGTAAGCACATTGATGTGTTAAGTCATTTTATTGAAAACTTCCAATATTTATTATTGAGAAAGACTTGGCTTTGTGCTTATGCTAATACAAGAGATTAATGAGGCAGGTATTAACAATTTATAGAAACTGAATGCTACTGAACATAAATACCATCATAAAGTAAATACACAATCTACAACGTAAAATAAGTAAAACAGCATCTGGAGACCGCTGTTATATTTTGCAGGTGTAAGAAAGCAGAGTTCAGAGAACGGAGGAGTGTAAAGAACTTTACCTTTCTCCGTACTCAATTTCTGATTGGTTTAGCACATCTGCCTTGTCGTGTCTGTCGTCTTTTTATACGTCCAGAATGTGCACGTTGTACTTAAATTTCAACCGCATCTCTAACCACAACAAGATGACAATCCAAGTTAATAAATTTGTGGAATGCTGCACGCTAGGCGTGCTTCACTACCTCCCCTTTCATCATTTGATGTCATTCCGTTTTTGTTAAATAATTATTGTTGACAAGAAAAGACAGCGATGTAAACTTAATTACTAACGAAACCTTGGATTTGCTCTACAAAGATATAAATCTCCATTCTCAAGCTTCATACAATGCTCCAAGTGTCGCCGAATAACACATACAAACACACGGACAAGAAAGAAGCCTCAATTAATGGAAACTGCATCCAGATCGTAAACTTCTCACATAAACGTACGCTTAAATCATTATAATTAAAAACGTAGAATCCTATTGGTCTAACAATAATTTCGTTACGAATGAACGTAGACACCGAAACATAGACGGAAAGTCCTCGTGTTCATTTCTTTCTTGAAGCCTTGACTTTCATGAAAGCAGTAAGATGAATGATTGATGCGGTTCAAGAAAAAGTCAACGGCGAAAGTTCGCTTCCACATAAAATTTGTTGCCCATGTTCAAGATTTGAAGTTATACACAGATGAAATGCTCAGTTTTAAGGCTGGTAAGTTTTGGCAAAAATGATTTAGCAACAACATTTTTTGATTTGAGCTTTAAATTCCGATAATCTCAAAACTGAACTCATTTATTTATAAGTTCCCTAATCAAATACTTTAATAATTACATTTGACACAATATGACGTCATTTAGCAGAAAAATCCCCCGTAGTCGTGAACTAGAAACGCAGGTCAAATATTTCCCCCTTTCAAAAATAATTCTGCTGAACTTCTGTCATGAAATGTAGTGTCGATAGAACATCTGACGTTGTGCGCGGATCCCTTGAAATTAACACGCACTCTTTTGTCAATTCTTCAAACTTCGAAGTTGTTTTATTCAACATGCATGCAATTGTTTCTCTCAACAACTCTCAACATAAATTCCAAATTGATGCAATAAAAAGTCGGATTAATTAATATTTAAGATTTTTCGGCGTCAACGATTCTGGACAACTTTCTGAACCGACATTCACCAGTAGCCTTATTCGCCGATATATTCTTTTGCGTTGAATATTTAAATTTGGGCGTCTCCACTGACTTTCTGCCCAATTCGGTGCTTTTTGGTAACAGAGATGCAACGGAACAGATAAATCGTGTTTTGGTTATCGAATATATCGAATCATTTTGTAGAAGTCTGCAAGGAATAAGTTGGATGCTAGTGTTTTCGCAATTGCGCTCCACGATTCCGTACTCTATATCTGTAATGTAATACTATAAATGTTCTTTTGTTTGTTCTTTTCCGAACCAACGCGAAGCAGCAGAAAGAAAAAATGGCCCACTTTTTCAGTTTCATAGCTTTTATCAACTTTTTCTGTTTTCGGGTAACAACTTGTACGTGTTTTGTAAATGGTTTTGAGAAAACTGTATTCGACTGGACTGTTGATTTGTTGCTGACTAATTGGTTTGATGCATTCATTGGTAACTGACCATGTTTAGTTACAAGTTACAGATACAGTTACATTTCAAAACTGCTTCAGTTACAGTTACAGCTACAAGTTACTTTCCAAAAACCATTCAGTTACAAGATACAGTTACAGTTACTTTCATATTTTCTAGCAGTTACAAGTTACAGATACAGTTACTTTACCGAAGGAAAAAGTAACTAGATACAGTAACTAGTTACAGATACAGTTACATTTAACGTTATAATCAATGTAACTGACTGTAACTGAGGCAGAAATATGAGTAAAACTTAAATAAAACGGCAAATTTAATGAAAATATAAGATTTTGAGACATTCTAGAAGTCATTGAATATGAATTTTGAAATATTTAAAAATCACAGTTACAAGCTACAGTTACTTTGAATGCCAAAGCCAGTTACAAGTTACAGCTGCAGTTACAGTTACGTAACTTATCTGTAACTGTATCTGTAACTAACCAAAATAGTTACCAATCTCTGGTTTGATGCATTGAAGTATTCATTTAATGAAATTATCGGAGAACATTAATTTAACTCCCCATTATATTTCTATGGACACTTCCAGATTTACGTGAGCATTCTGCTCGTTATAGGAGTCTGCAATTGTTTGTAATAAAGGTAAACGTCCAATGTGATCCTGTTACTTTGTCAACAATTCATAAGTTTAAACTGTTTTCGAATGTCTCTCAAAGAAGACCTCCTAGGGAAGAGGTATGCCAAATATTTCCCATCTGTGACAAGTACTTCCCGAAATATGAGCTGCCCATTCCAATAATGAAATTTAAAAATTCCATTTTTCATATGCGTTTTTCTGGTGAAGTGCTTAACATAGAGCAATGGGGTTTTGTTTTCTGAGTTACTGTTTATATGGTCTTTGAATTCATGCCAATAGATCCATGGGTCATCTGGGTGACCTAAACTGGTGTAAAATTCCAAGTCCCAAAAATTTCAAATCGCTGTATTTCGAAAAGTATTGACTTGAGTGACATGGTGTCTTCGTTAAAGTTACTCGCCTGGTCATTTTACATATGACTGCATGCTTTAAAGTATAATTTTTGGAAGTTTGTTTTTTAAATTTGACCTCATGACCTCTTTGATTTCAAAATTTTTGTGGTTTTCGAAATCTCCCTCGAGGGGGCCCGGCCAAAGAATGTCCATGCCAAATTTCATGTCCATTCGTTAAAAAATGCCGACGCTACGGTCTGCCCACTGAAAAATCCGATTTTTACCCAGTACCATGATATTTGAAATTTTAGAAAAATTTCATTACCACTTCAACGTACCAGTTTTTTATGTAGATTACGAAAATATTAATCATTTTGAATTTTTTTAAAGTAACGACATTTCAATTCATATTAGCTATGGAGTTACAGTATTACATTTTGCATCACGAGTTAGTGACATGAATTAACGATACCTGGTTATGCAGAAGAGAATGCTTGTGCTAGCTGGATGGCATCAGAAACTGAATTAGTATAGGAACGCCACATATTTTATCCTCGACGGAGTGAGTACATTAATATACTTGTCAGTAAATGCGAATAGACAATTTTGTATAATTTCTTATATCGATATGAAGATATTTATTAATCTTTTCAAATAATAATAACCTTACAGATATTACTTGCTGTGATTAATGGAACGAACATATCATAGCTTAACCTATATTTTTATGATGTTACAGATGTGTTGCTGCTGCACTTATAAGCTGGTAGTAATCTCACTAACATTTAAATTTTAAATCAGAGCAATTTTCGGTTATACGTAATGATAATGAGTTATTATGGAAGTCGTCCATCGATTAGATACACTAATGCAGAAGGATTCAAAATTGTTTACACAAATTATATGAATTCCTGAACTACACTGAAGCATGTTGGATAGGGCCAGAAGCAAGAATATGATATTTCGACCTAGACACGTGCTTCGGTTTCTGAACCAGCGCACGAAAATAGTATCATCGGCAAAATTATTCCAATAATTTCATCAGTTTGGTCGTTCTGTAATTTTTTATCACGACCATTATTTATATTTTCTGCAAAAAATGTACATTATGATACTGCATCGGATATTTCAGCAACATGTTGTTTCTCATACTACGCTAATCTACATACATCTAAATCGAATTTTGCTTATTTTAATCGACGCCTGAATGCTTGTTGACTAATAGTGTTGCTCCCGATGTTAAATATTTTAGATTTACAAATAATTGCTTCGATTTTGTTTCCAGAATTTAATATCTCACGGATGACGCAAAAAGCGTGCAAACGTTTTTAGATCATTCCGTTTGTCACTTTCAAAAATCATGTTACATTGACGATAGTTACATTCCTATGTACGTAGGTGGAATTTAGTAAGTACAAATATCCGAAACTTGTATTTTCTTGTTTGAATTTTCTTCGTAATGAGCATTTGATCACATAACGTGCGACAGTTAGCAAGTCACTATCACAACCACTTGAACTCCCCAGTCCATTCCAATTCCATGAAACAAGCTCTCTTCCTGACTATATCGCTGCATGTGGCCGAAGCAAAATTAGAGTACTCCACAAATTTATTGCACCGATAGTGATATTCTAAGCATGTGAATGCTACAGAATAAAGTATATATTAAGCTGTGCTTAGAGAGCGGACATGACACACACGTTCTTTCATCTGATTCCATATGGTTTATATAATATATGGGGTGATTGGGGAAAATAATTGTGTGCTTTCATTATTTAATTTCTCTGTAATTTTTTTCTAATTCCCAACATCATCACCAACATATACATTATGATACTGCATCGGATATTTGAAGTTCAACGTCACAAATATGTAATTTCCATATATGATTGAATCATTTTAGTAAATGCAGATACGAATTTCTTGACGTGTCCATATATCAAACTCAGTTTGTCATGTTTGAAGTTCTGAGACTTTGTGGTATGGAGCTGCAAAATGATGTCAGTAAATACAGTAAAGAACACTGCGCACCGGTAGCAATTACAAAGTGCTTAAATGATCCAAAGTTTTGATCGGTTCAATTTTACTTTTGCCCGAAATGTAGTTTGCATTGTATTACTTGATAACCAATACTACTCGAGACCTTGATAAATCCATATAACTCACCGTGGGTATGAAATCACAAGGTATCTTGCAGTCAATTCGTTCGAAAGTTTGCATTGTTGACACAATAATAGGGTAACATGGTAGAGTCGAGGTTTGCCTTAAATCGGCACAATGCCATGTACCGGATTTCCGACAATTAAACACTTTCCCTCCACGATCATGGGCTACCACATAACATCTGAAAATGTCAAATTTCTCACCGGAGCAATGAAGCAATTACAAGCTGTCCTGCGCATGGATTAAAAGTCCTACGGAGCGTTAATGTGTGCTATGTGTACAAGTGAAATATATTATTTTGCAATTGAAATACTTTTTTTTATTTGATGTTAATAATTTTATTGCATTTTTTCAAAACTGTCGTTCTAAATGTAATTTTAATGGTGTACAGCGTGTTCAGATGATGAATTTTAATGCTATCTTCTCTTTTGCCTATGTCTTCACCGTTTTAACATGCAAATTCTCGACTATACGAAAGTTCAACCATACATGAGAGTATTTTGTATTTGCAATTGAAATACTTTTTATTTCAAAATGTATTTTGTAATTTGTAATTGAAATACAAATACCATGCAATTGCGGTGCTCTGAATACATGTTATCATTCGAATGCGGAATGTACACTCCATTACTCGAACACGTACATATATACTTCACGTGTTGTATTTCATTCCATATTTCAACTTGATCGTCACCAGTAATTTTCTGCTCCGGCTGAGGATTTTATATAAACAGGTACAGTAGCCGGTGAGGATTAAGATGAATTAAAGAATATTAGAGATATTTTCCGTGGTTTCTTGGTTGATTTTGGTCAGAATCCAAAACTTCCTTGGATTATTAGAAAATCCAAACAATGTGCACCAGCACAAAAAACAATAAGGTTAAGCATTCAAATCTCGTTGCATTTTATTATTTTGCGTGAACGAGATTTGCGAATTTTCGGCCACAATTTATTTTACTAACCATTCTTTTAAACTCAACCTTCGGCAGCCGAAATTCGGCTGCTGCTGACTGTTTAGTTTGATGCCATGAAATCGTATTTTGAAAATAATTTAATGTTGGACGACTTTAATTTTCTTTGTAGTTATCTCGTTTATGAGCACATTCACCTATTAGCGTCCGCATTACAGTCGTTGCGACGAGTCATTTCGACTAACGGTGAACTTATAACATGTTACCATGTTACTTTGTCAACAGTACAAACTTGCATATGAATTGACTGCAAGACACAATGCGATTTCGCATTGGTGGTGATTAATTCGTCTTTGCCGATGCCGCGGGTAGAATAAATTACTCATCAACAAATCCGATATAACTTCACTGAAACATTCAATGTCTGATTACTATGTGGTTGTTAGCTTGTACTTCTTTGCGGAATTTTGAATATATAAATATGTACTTGGAGAAGGTACAACGTGAACGCCAGAATCATCCAATGCCATGGTGGGCCAAATCAAACATCCTAGTCGGTATGTCACTTCAAGAAGTCAAAACAAAATTTTCAGTGATGAGAGGCTCCTGAACCTCTATTTATTTAAGGGCACGGAAAACATACCGAATCATATCGCTTCCTTCCTGGAACAGACAAATAAAAAACAATTCCCATTTTATTTCTCAACGTAATAAATTCATCATTAGATTTGAGTTATGACGTAAAACTGTTGTCATATATCATTTATTTGACAAGTTGGTCACTCTATGGAATCGTAGTACGGTCACAATCTACATCTGGACGAAAACTTAACTGTCTCCGTTGACGAAGCATTCCGTAAAACAGTAGCTATCGGTTTTGTAGCTTTATTAATACGAGATTATAACTGTTTTGCGACATGTGTTTAATTGCCGAAATGTATTTTATCTTATTTCTAGTGGTTCTCCAAAATTAAGTTCAATCTCCAGTTAATTGGTACCAGCTATTCGCTATTAAACTTCAACGCCTTGAGTAATGTTCACCGAACGGGTGTGGTATTTATACACTTTAGATTTCTATTATTGGTGTAATGAGATTTGCGATTTCATATGTGTGATTACTAACCTATTTACCGGCATGAGGATTGCTCATTGAGCAAAATATATACTAAGGTTTACTGGTCACGTTTAATGCAGGTTTTAATTTAGCTGCAGTTTTTTGCTTTCATAGCAAGTACTAGAATATCTGCTTCGCTTCAATATAGAATGTTGAGAATCTTCAAAAAAACGGACGAGCAAATTTTTGCAATGATATGCATTGTCAAAACTGAATGCGCAAATTACATTGAACATTTTATTAATTATTAATTAAAACGTACAAACGTTAATATAGAGTGGGCAAGTGGAGCAAATGATTGGCACTAATAATGTTTGTAAAGGTTGCGGTAAGGTGGAAAATAATTGTGATAGTGCTTGGAGTGGACTGATTGTGAGTACACCACTACACCTGTATAGAAATTTAGTAAGTTGAGTACTTTTCTCTCATCGTTCACATTTGATTGACATGAATACACCTGATTTGCTGTAGTCAAAAATGTATTTTGGTGGATTGCAAATATTTATTTCGTTATCTTCCATACTGTGTTTACACGAAGTTTAGACGTAAATTGGAAGACAGGTTTATTTGTAATCCGATGTGATAATTGTGAACGATGAAATTGTTGGAATATTTGCTGAAATTTGAATATGGCGCAAGTACATGAACCCTTCACCTCCTTAGCTGGGTCGTTATTCAGAGTCTTCAAATATTTCAACAAGATAAAATCCGAAGAAAATGTTAACCTGATAAATTTTCTGAACGGATGTTGATGCATCAGTAAAAATAAAATCTCGATGCATATTAATAGAGTCTTTCTGAAAAAGAAAACTTCTTGAAAATATGGCGATTGTTTCAATTCACAACCGGATATTGGGGAACGTTACTTACTTTCAACAAAAACGAAATTTGTGTTTATCTCAAATTGAAAATACTTTGAATCTGCGCCGGTGCCCATTTAACACAGTTGAGCGTCAATAATTATATTCTTGTCACCACTACGATTTTTTAGAAACAGATCGTAGTCGCCCCTAGGGCTTGTGTTCGTTGTTTTATGCTTCCCAAGGAGTTTGTACAATTTGCAATGCAATCAACTAATACTGAAATGGATGAAGTAATTCGGACAAAACGAATTATAAACGTTTCAGGCGACAAGTTGTGATGCGAAAGATGGAATACATATTTTACGGACTCTCAAATTTTAATGCCAATTTCCTGGTACCACTAACAACATAACATATCAAAATACGTTCCGTATCTGCTAGTACCAGGTTACTAGGTGCAGGATTTCATTTTAAAATCGTAGTGATACAAAATTGTAAAATATAAATTATTAATTTGAAAAGAATAAATGTGAGAATGATGTACAAAAACTGGTTTATTGTAGTTTTATAGCACGGTACGTTATTTTTAGCACATACTCCAGTGACAACGGATATTATTACATTCCATTAATTACGTTCACCGACAAATAGTCTTTGTATTACGCGCAAAAGTAACAGGGACAAGATATGGCATGTCTAATTTATTTTCCTCTTGATGTAATTAACTGTAGATGTGTCCCAGCGGAACTTTCACATTAGCGCCATAACTTATGGCAAGATGAGATAGTTTCAGAAGCCCAATTAACGCTAAAAATAATTGTATTGATATTCTATTTTCTTTAGGTGTTTGCAAAATATTTTATTTCCTAGTTTCAACGTCGTCACTCATTTTATTAAGGTGCCACTCATTCGTGTAAAGAACAGGTATACAACAAGTGATGTAGGAGCGACGAATATGAAATTGTGAGGACTGTTTGGATAAGAATAATAAGACGGCCTGTCGGGAACCTCGGGCGTTGACCGTATAGATTGGGAAGTCATACAGAGTATGATAACATGGTTTACAACTTTAAGTCTAAGCAAACGTTAAATTCAACTTTTTGTTGATAGTTGGTTGGCGGAGAAGTAAAAACAAAATGAAGTCCTTGTTTGTAATAGTTAAAATTCTTTCGGAAAGAGCAGCTACCAGCGAGAGATGTTTTAATTTACTGTCATTTTCAGTGGTTGAGTACATTCTTCTAATAGATAATTAATATTTGGTTACATACGTGCAAAATCATTTGGGATGTACATATTCCCATATTTGTTCTAAGAATTCCAACGTCACTTATTGTCTCTTAAGCCTCACGGAGATATTCTGATAAATAGTTGTGATGGAATGATATTCTGGAATTTGTATTGTCTGGTGATGTGAAATCATGTAAAACCTTAAAATATTTGTGAAGGCCTAAACTACTCAGGAATGCTGCATTGGTTAGCATAATGTATTAGGGTACTCGGCGGCACGAAAATAAACAATTTCGTTATTTCAAGCTGCCATGAGTAAGCTGTGGAGCTCCGGTCCAGTGCTTCCATTTATATAACCTCATTTAGGTCTATACGAAGCTGCTACGTTTCGTTCCTGGAGGATATAAACAATAAAAAACGTCCATTGTATTTACAATTTTATAAAACTCAGGATTGAAATTTCGATATGGTGTAAAAAATGCTCTCATAAATGTTAATATATTACTACAATTAGTGTTTCACAATATGGCCTTGTAAAGCGGTTCGCTTTTAAATACTGACGAATCACCGGCTGATCTTGCCTGTGACTCATTCCATAGGTTCCTGTCAATTAGGGTCAAATACAGACTTCCAAGCTGCAACGTCAACAATAATGTTCACCTAACTCGTGTCGTATTCATAAACAAAAGACTTGTATTTTGTACTTGTAAATTGTTAATCGTATTGGCAATTTTCTATGTTCCCGTTCCGGGCCGTCAACCTTATCCTTCACTGACTCCGTAACATGGACAATGACAGATTCAAATGATGTCAGGGGTGATTTTGCGTCGTGGGATTTTCTAGCTACTTAGTTAACTGCTTGCCCACATTTCTATAACAAGATTTACCCTTACCGTGATAGTTATCGTTACGTTAAGCCTAACACGTTCAATCGTTAGGGTTATTAATTACAGACTCATATTAAAAACACGTTTGGCTTAGGCAAAATTATCATTGACTCCCAACAATGAGTCTCGCTTCATGAGCCACTTAATCAAAGTTAATGCTCAAATACTAAATATATGGCAATAGTAGCAAATGAGCGGCACACGATCAATTTGAGCACATTTATCTCATCGCTCACATTAGTCGGATAGGGGTACACCGGTCTTGTTGTAGCCAAAAAGTAATTTTGGTGTATTGTAGGTCTTTACTTTCAATTCTGAATGTTTACAAACTGTTTCGAAGTATAAGCGTAAACATGAAGGCAGGTCTTTTTGTAGCGGGATGTAATAATTGTGAACGATGAAATTGGTGGGATATTTATCTCCAAAAGCATGAAAATATGGAGAATATTTTAATTCACATCCGGATTAGGTTACCTCATTTCAACAAAAACGTAATCTGTGTTTATCTCAAATGTGGGATTACATGCCATATAGGAAAGGCCCAGATCCGACTTTTTTGTAGAGAAAATTGGATACCATATTCGGATTCCTTATTAAAAGTAGAGTAATTTTGACGTACGAATTGATTTTTAAAAAATTGGCTGATGGGGTAAATTGCGAAAATTAGTTTTAGTGAGGCTATTCAAAGGATACCAGATTTTTTCGACGCGTTTTGACCGATTCGGCTGAAATTTTGCATGGGGCTCCCCGAAGGGACTCTTCCGACAGTTCAGTCGAGAAAAGTAAATTTTTTAAATATTTGACCTCAGTTTTTGGGGTCAAAATCCCAACCTTCTCAAAAGTGATATTTTCGCTCGCTAACCGGTAAAATATGAGATGTCGAGTATTTACAAGAATTATATCATATCGTAAAAGGCAACGCAATGAAATAAGGCATTTTTAAAGTTTGGCGTGTTTCATGAAATCTGAACATACTTAAATTAGCAATATGAAGCAATTTTATTGAATGACGCTAACGCCTCAACTGGGATACCAGAGAGTACAAAATATTATATGTAGCATTAGAAGTGAGTGTTCCTGGTCAGTATTAATTTAAATTTAAATTAATAAATTATCTTGTCATAAGTTCTTGTTACTTTTCACATATTACTAGAAACGACAAATTCAATTTCATTTGAAACCGGTGCAAATGATAACATTGCTAATAAGTTGTTTTCTTATTGTATGTTATTGTAATGTAGCTGTAATGTAAAAAGCGATAGTTAACCACTACCAAGCAAATACTTTGAAGGATTCACAGAATTAATTAAAAACGCTAATATTTTTTGTTTTTTTATTTTAGTCAACACATTACCATTTAAAACAGAAAATTGAACTGAATTGATATTGTCCGTCATCTACTTCTATAGTAATTACCTGAATTAAGTAGTAATTATTCTTTTTATTGGAATGAACGATGTTTGAGGACATATTTTTGATGACAAGTAACATTATTTTTTATTTTTTTTACGTTTCGACTTCCACTTCAATTATTACTCTTCTTCTGACAAGTCATTGTGCCCATTTAATTTTTAAAGGTTTTGAATTAATATTGACCCGGAACACTCACTTCTAATGCTACATATAATATTTTGTACTCTCTGGTATCCCAGTTGAGGCGTTAGCGTCATTCAATAAAATTGCTTCATATTGCTAATTTAAGTATGTTCAGATTTCATGTAACACACCAAACTTTAAAAATGCCTTATTTCATTGCGTTGCCTTTTACGATATGATATAATTCTTGTAAATACTCGACATATCATATTTTACCGGTTAGCGAGCGAAAACATCACTTTTGAGATGGTTGGGATTTTGACCCCAAAAACTGAGGTCAAATATTTAAAAAATCCACTTTTCTCGACTGAACTGTCGGAAGGGTCCCTTCGGGGAGCCCCATGCAAAATTTCAGCCGAATCGGTCAAAACGCGTCGAAAAAATCTGGTATCCTTTGAATAGCCTCACTAAAACTAATTTTCGCAATTTACCCCATTAGTCAATTTTTTAAAAATCAATTCGTACGTCAAAATTACTCTACTTTTAATAAGGAATCCGAATATGGTATCCAATTTTCTCTGCAAAAAAGTCGGATCTGGGCCTTTCCTATATGGCATGTAATCCCACAAATTGAAAACATTTTGAATGCACGACGGTGTCCATCTAACCCATTTTAGCGTCAATAAATAACTTTTGGTCACCACGACGATTTTTACCCAAGCAGGTCATTGTCTTTTAAGGTGTTGTATGTGATGTTACTTGATTAATTGTGTGAAATTGTAATTGGTTTTGCATCTGTATCTGGCACAATAACTGCTCCACTACGAACTGCTTGCTCAAATGAGAACCGAAATAACATGGGACCTGATTGAAGAATTTGTCTCACGGCTGGAGAGAAGCAAATATTGGCGTCAAAATTACAAAATGGCATACAACTATTGAATCAATAAAGCCTTCAGAGATGTGACGGGATTATCCACCTTGCCATTTAAGTGTTAAATAATTACCAGATAATGCAACTGTATATGTATATGTCAATTTGTAAGCATACTGTGTAAAAACCTAACTGCAATTAACATTTTTGGAATTTATTGGACAGTAAATTTGGATATGAAGTTTTCCATCATCTCAGGGAATTCCTGCTACAGACAGTTTTAGTAGAGTGATAATTATAGTGTAGCATGCAGTGCACTTTCCACTTCACTGATCGACGTATTCGAATCAAATGTAACACACAAAACACACGAATTGAATTTGAACTAAATTGGTCACATCAAAATATTGAACAGTAATGAATTATTTATTATCACATTGCTTCCATAAGGAGTTACCTGATTACCCAGTAGGAAGTGGCATTTTTACAGTCGATTCATTCCAACGGAGTGTGCATTTGCTTACGAAGCTGCAAATATTACTGTTGTGTTGTATATCAGGTTTACTTTGCAAGAACCAATTATTCACGCGAATGTTTTTTGGCTTGCAACGAGTTTTTAAAATCTGCTGATTGTAAATACATGTAGAATATCGTTAGGTCTATATGAAAACTTTAAAAACAGGATATTGTTTGGCTATTTATTTAACTTATAGAGAAAATGGAAATAAAAATTGAAAAGAATTGAAGGGAAAGTTTACGAAGGAGAGGAGCTTACTAGTTTTTACTTGTCCGGTTGCATTCTACGTCAACAATCTTTGTTATTGCCTTGGAAACTTCAACTACCCTTGTGTTTACTGGTGGTCAGCAAAGTATTGGTATAATTGCGTCGAAGAATTAACATACCGCCCCCGGTTGGGGTTATGACCTCTGCTGCTGCCTCTGCTTTCACAACAATTACTTTTGCTTCCATAAACGACATCAGAAGCAATTTGCAGCAACTACCAGTCTTTACAAAATCAAGCCGAATTGCAGCGGACAATGATTGGGAACACAAAATAGCTTTGTTGTATCAGAAAATTCAAGTTCTAGAAATTCTGAGTAACCAATGTTTCCAGCATTATATAGGACCCACTTAATAGTCAATGGGAGCCGTCTGCTCGATAGTGTTGCATTATCCCGTTGTCGCATTTCATAATGGTGTGTCTAGTCAGCGACAAATATTTTTGCTATTTTCATCGGTTGGTACATTGGCCATTGTCTGGGTCACTGGGGACTTGTGGGTCAAACAATGTTGCTATCTCGTGGTGTATTGAGGTACATGCTTTTGTGGAAGCATTATCCTTGGAGATGAAGATATTTGCGGAGTTGTTGACTGATTACAATGAACATCGCGGAATTTCAAAATATGGACATGACACGTGTTTAAGCTTTTATACAATCTGAAGTGCAGCGGCCGACGTTTCTGGTTTTCAAAACAAAAACTGACGTGGTACATTCTCAGATTACCGTGCCGTTTCCAATGGAATCCCAATGACTTTGATAGAGTATCGCTTGTTACTCAAACGTATCTTCGACGATATCATTTCTTTATTTTGACGTCGCCGGAAACTTCTGTGAACTGTTTAATGTTAACGTTATCTGCAGATATACTTGAGCAGGTCGTGCAAATGAGTATCGCTTCGAGATAAGAAACTGCTGTTTAGTTGAATCGAATATGGCCAGTGGCGATGCTGTCTAATGTGCAAAATTGTTCAACTTGGAAGATGTGCTGGTTTAAAAAAAGGATAGCGTTAACAACCGACCTGCTTCTCAAAGAACAAAGCTGTTTTGAAACTTCCGCCTTAATTCTGTTTGTACATTTCACGAATCACTTTTATTGAAAAATAGCGCGAACCAAAGTTGTTAATCCATCTAAATATTTTTTGTCAATCCGATATAGACGCAAAATCATAGTTTAGTTTAGACAAGCTCGTTGATTACTTGTTTTATATTTTAATTTTGCTGACAATAAACGCATTGATAATGATTACACTGACTCGTGAATAATTCCAGCGGATTACTATGCTTCTTGAATGATTTGATCATTACCTAATACATCATAAATATTCTTTGAACATGAAATACTGTTTTGCGGTATTAACAAAGCAATTTACTCGGTTAAAGAGACTCCCATTTTAAGCTGAATAACAAGATCAACAATAACTGGGGAATAGGTATTTAATTTATTTGGTGTAGCTTGGTTGTATATTCAAGTTCATATTCAAGACAACATGAAGTAGGCAGGCTTTCTGGACAGTGTTTGTAATCGAAGTTACCAAAAACTTGTATCTCTATTGGATTTTATACGCTCGATTCGTCCCATCGCATGTGAAGTTTTGTATTTAGTCGCCCCTCCACCATATATCTACCTTGTTTAGAGACGGAAGGACACTGAAAGAGATTGAATATCGCTGGCTACGTAAACGGCCATTCGTCTTTATTTCGACGCCGCAAGTCTCTTCTAGCACCTACTTGGTTTTAGTAGTGGTGCTAGGTTTGACTCGTCGCGTTCTGCTAAGGAGTGTGGACATAAATTATATGGTGTATAGGTAAAATGAAGATGGTCAGCTATATTACTATTTGATTAATTGTGGTTTAATAGTTTAATTTCTCCGTACATAAAAATGTAACCTTTATCCTGTACCATTGATCCTGATTCCACTGACGAAATAAGCATTGCAGCGGATTGTTATTTTCTCATTTGATGTCTGCCATATGTAGGTAGATACACGCATCAAGGTAAATGTATTTACCTTTTATGTAACCAAACCAACAATTGAAATACAGGAACACACACCACCTTCCAGTGCAATTCTGAAACAATTCAACCGAGTTTTTGTGCACGACGTCTAAGCATGTGCCTGCCATACAGTATAGGTATATAATAATATGGAATAATATGGGTGAAGTAAGTTCTTTTTAAAAAACGTCACGGAAATGCTGATCCAACTTAAATAAATAAATATAAAGGGGATAAATATTTCTACATACCATTCGGCGAACGTGTAGCTTTTGCTTACAGAGAAAATTGAATAACAGAAGCTCACACAAAGTGTTGCAAAAGGTGTCGCATTGGACTGTACGTCTTGGACAATTCATTGTGCAAAAAATAGCAACATTTTAAAAGCCATCCAAAAGTCCATCAAATCCATCACGCATTCGACAAAGATTTGTGTGTTCTGCCTTAAAACAAGTTCTAAGCTTGACGCGCATTTAAGATCCCACGTCAACGGAAGACCGTACCCATGGAAAAAGTGCAAAAATTGCTACTCTTCAAAGCGGATGCTGTAAAATCACGTTCTTAAGCATCCTCTGATCGCACATGAGAGAAGAAGCACGAGTGTACAATGTGCAATAAAAGGTTTCGTAGAAAGTCTTACCTCACAAGGGAAGTACTTTCGCTTAAGTCCCCCAATTTGGCTGAAAATTTGGATTTCTATGAAATCGGCGATGCTGAGAACCATGGAAAAGTTTGTTTCTGCTAAATGTCAAATCTGTGGCAGCTGCAAGCAAATACATCAACAAACATCATGTTTCCTGGTAGCCTTGTGTGCCACTATGCAAGTATACGATGACTCTCCAGAAAGCTGTAGAAATCAAAACACGATAATTTTAGCCCGAAAAGTGTGTTATTACCAATTACATAATGCTCGCAAAAAGCTATGGCATTGCAACATGTGCCAAATCCGTCACCATGTGTCATGGGGGCTACAAGATTAGTTGGATGTCGCAAATAAATGAATACTTTTCTACAGGAAGCGTTGCATGCATTTTGTCAATAGCACCACAATGCATTCGGGCTATACCACTGTAATGCATTCGGGATATACAGGTGTAATACAACAACTGTGACCCAGTACGCTTACACAGCCATGAAAAATTACGTAACTATGACCCTTTAGTCATCTGTGACCCGTTACTCATCTGTCAACCCTTACACAACAGTTATCGCTTACGCTTACTCCTTACACAAGACCGCTTACTTAACATTGACCCATTACTAAACTGTTACTTCTTACATAACAGCTGTGAAGGGGTCATTGTCCTTTAGGGGTTAATGTTGTGTAGGGGTTAATGTTGTGTAGAGGTTAATGTTGTGTAGGGGTTATGGTTTTGTAAGGGTTAATGTTATGTAGGGGTTAATGTTGTGTAGGGGTTAATGTTGTATAGAGGTTATTGTTGTGTAGGGGTTAATGTTGTGTAGGGGTTATGGTTTGGTAGGGGCTAATGTTATGTAGGGGTTAATGTTGTGTAGGGGTTATGGTTTTGTAGGGGTTATTGTTGTGTAGGGGTTAATGTTGTGTAGGGGTTAATGTTGTGTAGGGGTTAATGTTGTGTAGGGGTTAATGTTGTGTAGGGGTTAATGTTGTGTAGGGGTTAATGTTGTGTAGGGGTTAATGTTGTGTAGGGGTTATGGTTTTGTAGGGGTTATGGTTTTGTAGGGGTTATTGTTGTGTAGGGGTTATTGTTGTGTAGGGGTTATTGTTGTGTAGGGGTTATTGTTGTGTAGGGGTTATTGTTGTGTAGGGGTTATTGTTGTGTAGGGGTTATTGTTGTGTAGGGGTTATTGTTGTGTAGGGGTTATTGTTGTGTAGGGGTTATTGTTGTGTAGGGGTTATTGTTGTGTAGGGGTTATTGTTGTGTAGGGGTTATTTTTGTGTAGGGGTTAATGTTGTGTAGAGGTTAATGTTGTGTAGGGGTTATGGTTTTGTAGGGGTTAATGTTATGTAGGGGTTAATGTTGTGTAGGGGTTAATGTTGTGTAGAGGTTAATGTTGTGTAGGGGTTAATGTTGTGTAGGGGTTATGGTTTTGTAGGGGTTATGGTTTTGTAGGGGTTATTGTTGTGTAGGGGTTATTGTTGTGTAGGGGTTATTGTTGTGTAGGGGTTATTGTTGTGTAGGGGTTATTGTTGTGTAGGGGTTATGTTGTGTAGGGGTTATTGTTGTGTAGGGGTTATTGTTGTGTAGGGGTTATTGTTGTGTAGGGGTTATTGTTGTGTAGGGGTTATTGTTGTGTAGGGGTTATTGTTGTGTAGGGGTTATTGTTGTGTAGGGGTTATTTTTGTGTAGGGGTTAATGTTGTGTAGAGGTTAATGTTGTGTAGGGGTTATGGTTTTGTAGGGGTTAATGTTATGTAGGGGTTAATGTTGTGTAGGGGTTAATGTTGTGTAGAGGTTAATGTTGTGTAGGGGTTAATGTTGTGTAGGGGTTAATGTTGTGTAGGGGTTAATGTTGTGTAGGGGTTATGGTTTGGTAGGGGCTAATGTTATGTAGGGGTTAATGTTGTGTTGGGGTTAATGTTGTGTAGGGGTTATTGTTGTGTAGGGGTTATTGTTGTGTAGGGGTTAATGTTGTGTACGAGTTAATGTTGTGTAGGGGTTAATGTTGTGTAGGGGTTAATGTTGTGTAGGGGTTAATGTTGTGTAGGGGTTAATGTTGTGTAGGGGTTAATGTTGTGTAGGGGTTAATGTTGTGTAGGGGTTAATGTTGTGTAGGGGTTAATGTTGTGTAGGGGTTAATGTTGTGTAGGGGTTAATGTTGTGTAGGGGTTAATGTTGTGTAGGGGTTAATGTTGTGTAGGGGTTATGGTTTTGTAGGGGTTATGGTTTTGTAGGGGTTATTGTTGTGTAGAGATTATTGTTGTGTAGGGGTTATTGTTGTGTAGGGGTTATTTTTGTGTAGGGGTTATTGTTGTGTAGGGGTTATTGTTGTGTAGGGGTTATTGTTGTGTAGGGGTTATTGTTGTGTAGGGGTTATTTTTGTGTAGGGGTTATTGTTGTGTAGGGGTAATTGTTGGGTAGGGGTTATTGTTGTGTAGGGGTCACAGTTATATTTACTAATTGCAAATCCTAATATTAACATTACGTTTGTATTACACCTGTATATCCCGAATGCATTACAGTGATATAGCCCGAATGCATAGTGGTGATATTGACAAAATGCATGCAACGCTACCTGTAGAAAAGTATTCATTTATTTGCGACATCAAACTAATCTTGTAGCCCCCATGACACATGGTGACGGATTTGGCACATGTTGCAATGGCATAGCTTTTTGCGAGCATTATGTAATTGGTAATAACACACTTTTCGGGCTAAAATTATCGTGTTTTGATTTCTACAGCTTTCTGGAGAGTCATCGTATACTTACATAGTGGCACACAAGACTACCAAGAAACATGATGTTTGTTGATGTATTTGCTTGCAGCTGCCACAGATTTGACATTTAGCAGAAACAAACTTTTCCATGGTTTTCAGCATCGTCGATTTCATAGAAATCCAAATTTTCAACCAATTTGGAGGACTTAAGCGAAAGTACTTCCCTTGTCAGAAGACACCAGCGTGTGCACTCGAACGATAGGCCTTACAAGTGTAGCTTGTGTCAGACAGCCTTCCATCATTCGTCAAGCCTTAAATGTCATTTTACAACTAATTCCAAGGAGAGCGCATGTAAATGCACAGAATGTGGCAAATCATTTTCAGACGGAAACAATCTGAGAAGACAAGTGAAGCGCTCTCATCGGGGAGGTGTGGGGGCACAATTTACATGTCTCTTTTGCTTGACGACTTTTCCTCATTTTGACAAACTTGTTTCCCATGTGCGTGTACAAACTCGCGAAAAGTCTTTTGAATGTCAAATTTGCGGTGCAAGCTTCTCTCATAGTTCGTCATTACGTTATCACAATCGTATTCACTCCGACAGTATGCCATTTAATTGTGAAATATGCACGAAAGCGTTCCGGCATTCGATAAGCTTAAAAGGTCACATGACAACATCCACGGTTGAATGTGCATACAAGTGTTGATTTTGCGGACGCGGCTGCAGGCGATCGGACTCGCTTAGGTATCATCTTCATTCACAGCACTACAACATATTATTTTCTTGTGTACATTGCCATAAATCATACAAATCTACTAACGATCTACGAAAGCGCAACAAACGAGTACATGCCGAGTCCGATCAATAGCGGTGGTAGCTTAATCACGTTCTTTAGAATGAGCTGAACTTGCACTTAATTGGAACTGGAATGGGTGGGGTGTTAATCGTTATTACTGGTTTTCATAAATAATATATTGCACCTGTTTCGTCTTCCCCAAGCAATCACATATATGCAAATAATTTCTTAATTAAAATGGTAGTTGTATAAAATTGAACTGAATTACTTTAATGGAACTGAGTTGCATTTTTGGGATTTGCATCTCCTACATGTGAACCATAATTTAGAATAAGGTAATAATATTAAGAAAATTGTTGTTATTATATTGAAATAAACATTTCCAAATATTGAACTAATTCATTTGCATGTCCTAACTTATGCATACCGTCATGGATAGTATTAAAATTCTAGTGGGAGATGAGATGTGATTTAGCTCTACCAAATGCTTCTAAAGCATTAGAAATTGAAAGAGACGCGAGTGTCATTCATAAATGTATTCTTGCAGTCAGGGTTATGAATTGGTTTGGCTTTGTCTTGCTGTTATGAAATGTTACGTGTTGAAGATATTGCTGGTTTTCATCAATGCATGAGTCTGCTAATTTTTAAGGACTAGTTAGAATATTTGCAGGTATGAATTCCATGTAGGCTAGAGGTACACGACTAGACGTAGGCATACTTTTATTTATAGCAAGTAATATTATATTTTATTCATAGTCACGGTCAGCCTCCCCATGATTACCGTTAGTAATTACATCCGAACAGGGGCATAAATGTGAAATGACATCCATCAAGGCTCGTCCAAATAGTGGAAATGGCAATTTGAAAAAAGTATTTCTCTCAACTAGTCTCAAAATCAATTCCGAATTGATGTGATAAATGTGGTGCTCAATTAATATTCAAGATTTAGTGGTAAATTGAATCGAATCTACGGAAGATCAGATAGCAATCAAGCTTTTGATGAAATAATGTCTATATAAAAAACTAGAATGAGACATCCATTGCCTTTTACGAGCATAAATATCGTCCTTAACTCACGTCTTTAAGTCGCGGTTCGGAATCTACATAATACATTAATATATTTAAATATCCTGATTTAAAAAAGCCACAATCGAATGTATTTAAGTAAGACGTATGACAGAGAGTATGACAAATTTCGGTTGCACTTATTGGACAGTCATTTACTCTATTATATTGTGTTATAATGGGTGATGCCACTCGTAAATAATATTCGCCAAGCCCTATCAAATAACATAGTTTAAGTCAAATGCTTTCCATATGATGGCTGACAGCTAGCCTAAGAATAGGAACATCATATCAAGGATAAGTCTAACGTGACAAGTATTATCAAGGGTAAATACGACTGTCTATGTAGCATAGTCACTTTTTTGTCCAACATCTGCGATTCGACATGAATTACTGTATTAATACTTTGACTGAATTGACAAAATCCACATGTGAATGTTGTTTGAGTCACACGCATGACAATAAGTTCAAACTACATTTCGGTGCTACTTACTTGATAGCAATTTAATTATCAAAATTATAATATAATGGGTGATGTCACGCGTAAAAAATATTCAAAGTCCAAATTACGTAAATTTTGCATCATTTTCCGAGTAAATTCAGGCATTTGAATTTCCTTGGAAAACACCAGATTTCCGAGCAAATTAATTGAATTTACGAGCAACTTAATTTTTCTACGATTCACAATAAAATATTTCCTTTGCAAATGTACATGTACGAGGGACACTGTGAGATTCCTTGACTACTCGAGCATGCTACTTATGAGTCTACATATACGTCTACAATCATACTGCTAGATTGTCGACAGGGGCACAAACCTTGTCGTCACGTAAAACTTAGCATAGCAATATATTATGTTTTTCAAACCACACGTGTGTAATGGTTCAGGTACACTGATAGGCTTCACATATTATCTATGTTTATCAGCATTAAAAGACGAGGAGACCTATTGGAAAATAATGCGACGTTCTTGGTATGTGTGTAGCATTCAGCAAGTACGTTTACCATCAATTAGATACACAGACGCAACAGAATGCCTGGTTGTACAAAGTCTACTTGACTTCGTGAACTACTATGAAGCAACCAGATTTGCATCCGGTGGCAACCATATAATATCTGGATCTAACTGGTTCATTGTGTTACCGGGCCTATTAACGAATACATCGTCGACGGAATGTTACCAATAATTTACTCCAACGGCGGTTACTGTGTTTTATTACGATATTTCTACATGTTTATTGCAATAAAGTACGTCGTGTTACCGCAAATGAAAATCATACTTCAACGTCTCAAATGGCTTCCAGTCCGTACTGAATGTTATCAACGACTGCAGATGCGAGAAGAAGAAGCTCGAGTTGATGACAATTAGTACACTGTAGGATTCAATACATTGCTGTTTTCAATAGTTCCCAAGTTTGGTATTGGAAACGTCATATTTTTAAATAATGCTTTAAAGTGTAGTTGATTGGGCCGGCATGACCAAAATCGTTGTATTATGATCTGGATACACAAAACGAAGAACGTGCAAGTAAATAAATTGCAGTATTGTTGCGATTTTGGTACGCTTGCCTGCAATAACGTCAGCAGTGTATCAATTTACACGCCGTATAGAATTTATTTCATACTATACTGTTTATTATAAGTGCAGGTTGGTGTTCTGGATCTCTCCTAGATGAGTACGAAGTAACATACTTACTGTTGAAGAAAACTCGTGAGCTCTATTTTTTTCTACATTTATGAGGTCGGGAACGGAGCGTTGCACAAAATAAGCATAATGATATATAAAACCTTTGATATGATATTCGTCCAAATGAAACATGCAAATTTAGCATTTGCATCTGAAATTTCATATTAAATTTTGTTTGCAGTGTAAATCGATGTCTAGTCAATTTAGCGAAGGGGAAAGCCAACCTGACTATAATTGGGATTGCAATCCGTAACTGATATTAATGACCGTAAATTGTATTTTACATTTTCCGTTGGTGTGTATTCTAAATTAACGTTTCGTAGGTTACTATTGTACTTAAATAACATTTATCGTAGTAAATACAACATTGAAAGGTCATGCAAACTCATAATAGTATTAGTCAGTAATCACTGGTAATTAATTCCATGGGAACTGTTGTGAATGGAATGAAAGCTGAATAATGTTCCCGAACATAATGTTTAGGGAGTTTGAAATAAATGAAAATTGAATTATCACTTGATTCATTCCACGGTGTGAACTCCACATTTCTTGCAGGCATGGAAAGTTTGACATATTTTCTCCAGATGACCAAATTTTATCCGACCATATTTCAAAGGAAATAACTAGTGACATTACTTTTAGTCAATATAAAGTGGCATTTTGAGACGCGTATGTTGTCTTCGTGACAATGTATTGTGGAAAAATTGATTATATTTTGTAATAAATGGTGAAATGTTTAATTTTTCCCATTATGTAATTTTTTCTCCAACAATTATCTCCGGATCCCATCCGCGTGGTTTTTCCATGCCTGATTTCTTGACTGCACTGCACACGTTCAGTTTGTAGCAAGTCACGAAACCACAAGCACGCACCAAATTCTAATATTCATAAGTAACTATTTGTGCCTTCTATTTTCATTCCAAGTTCCTTTCTATAGAAGGTAGGAAGAGTACATGATAATTTTGGTCAGTGTAAGTGTAAGATCAGATCAGTCTAATCAGTATTGTGCCAGTGAAGCGTTCCCAAGGACTTGATTTTATTCCATCAAATACTTTGTGCGGCCAAGACTCAAATTGTAAAAATCGGCCGCATTTCGTCATGTCATCCGCAAATGTTTTTCCGTTTTGTCTAAAGACCACACAAAATAAACCTCGCCTGCAAGCTCATATCAGATTTCACATCAACGAAACACCGTATTCATGTAAAACGTGTAAAAATTGTTACTCTTCAAAGCAGGAGTTGGTAAAACATAAGAAAGCACATGGTGCCAACAGGATACAGTTAGCTACCTGCTCAGTTTGTGATGCAGAATTTGGCAGCAGCAGACAATTGGAAGTACACAGCAGCCTAACGCATCCAAATGCTAAGCAGTTTCATTGTGTTTACTGCCGGAAATCCTTTTTCCAGAACCACAACCTTCGACGGCACGTTAAGAGTGTTCACCAAAAGGACAAACCGAACACATGTCCACTTTGCACCAAAGCGTTTTTCTCTAAGGCCGCTTTGGAGGCACATATAAGACACCACACTGGGGAAGAACCATATCGATGTAATATTTGTACTCGACGATTCAATGGTGGGACCAATCTACAGCGTCATTTGTCGGTACATACCGGAGAGGAACCCTACGTGCAATAAAAGGTTTACCACAAATTCAGACCTCAGAATTCACCAGCGAGTACGCTCCAACCAGAGGTATTACAAGTGCAGGTTGTGTCTGAAAGCTTTTAACTGGTCATCAAACCTTCTGCGTCATTTGACAACTCATACTAAGGAACGCGCATATAAGTGTCCAGAATGCGGGCAATCATTTTCAGCTCAAAGCAGTCGTAAAAGGCACATGAAGCAGTCACATTTGATTGGTGGAGGGATGCAGTGTGCATGTCTATTTTGTTTCAAGAATTTCTTTCAAATGTTCCAACTTATTACCCATATGCGTGTACACACGCGCGAAAAGCCGTTTCACTGTCAAGTTTGCAGTGCAAGCTTCTCTGGAAGCTCATCATTACTTTCGCACAACCGGATTCACGCGGACACTAAACCATTTAGATGTGAAATTTGTATGAAAGAGTTCCGACAGTCAAAAGGTTTAAAAAATCATATGACTGACCATACGGGTGAACAAGCATACAAGTGTACATTTTGCGGACGCAGGTACGGCCGGTGGGAATCACTGAGTTATCATCTCCATTCTCAACACTACAACACATCCTTTCCTTGTCCGCACTGCAGTAGGTCGTACAAATCTGCTTATAAGCTTCGCCTGCACAAAAAACGAGTACATGGTAAGTCCGATTAATATGGGTGGTTGCTTATTCCGTTGGCAAGTAAAAACTTGACCAAATATTGGCTGCAACTGGACAAATGATAATTATAGTTATATTCTTGTGTTAGTGGAATTTTTATGTTAGAACAATAAAGATCATCAAAGACGCAATCTACGGGGAGAGTTCAAAGGCATTGTTAGGTTTATATATAATATGTTGCTACAATTTCGTGTCATCGAAATCAACTAAACACATTTATCAATGTTCAACAGAAAATAGCAAGTCATTTAATTCTATTATGTAAATTGTTTTAACTGCTTTGCTGCACCGACAATAGTTTTAATGCTTGAGGCGGCATGAAGATAATTGTTGCAAGTATATTGAAATATTACTAAAGTTGTAATTGTGCATTTAGATGTGTAAATATTATATATCTGAAATTTTATTGTTAAAATCAGTGCGGCGAAAACATTGCAAAATTGATACCATTTTAGAATCAATGAACTCTGTGCAGACATGAGACATGTTAATGGGCGAAATAATAATAATTTAATAAAGTATAGTTTCCATCAAATTTTTAATATACTTCTATAGCTATTGATTGTATCAACGTTGGGAAGCAATGCAATTATTTTACCTGGAATTAGTTCAATATCAAATTCCCCAGCAGATAATTTGTGCATATTCAGGTGAATTTTTTGGGACGGCACGTGTTACATTAAAGTAATATTTGTTTCATTTTGCAAGTACATGCCCGTTAAATTTCGATGTCTCCATTTTACTTACTGCACCAATTTAATTACTGATAATATATGGAGTACTATGTTTTATTTTATAATGTGATAACACTTAAGATTTGTAAGTATCTATCATGTTATTTGGTGTTGATAGAGGCTAATTGGCTACAACTTTGCGACTGCAAATGCTCAAGGAAAGTCGCCGACAAACAATTTATTTCTAATACTTAAATATTATTAACAAAATTCAATGCGGTATTTTACTCTCCAGTGTTTACAAACGTATAGCTCTTCAACAATAATTTAGTGCACAATGTATGTGCATTGAATATTATTTCATGTATGTGCATTTATTTAACGGATGCCAAAAGGTATTTCAATGACAATATATGCCTTCACAGGGAAGCAATTATGTACTGAATTGTCCATACCGCTTAATTTATCCATATAATATACACGTTTGAAATTGTTTGCATTATTCCCTTACATATGTAAGCATAAAAAAAAGGTAAATTACTTTATACTCATTCCTTGATCAAGCCGAACCTGTTTTTCACAAGGTGAGGTTGCCTACTCTCGTATATACATACATATACATACATATGTATACAGCATATGTATATGTATACAGCATATGTATATGTATACAGTATGTCTCGTAAGCATATATATACATATGTAGAGGGATATTGAATAAGGAATGGGAACGGCATGGAATTCGAGCAATATATGTATACAAAGTGGAATATGGAGATTGAGTAGATGAGATATATTGGCTTCGTCAAGACGTGTAATTCTATCCGAATTATCCGAATTCGCACAAAACACCACAACTCACACTCTCACAACAATATCCAAACTCATAATTTTTAGTCCAACGCGCATTATCTATCTGTAAAATTCAATACCGAAGAAGATTTGATGTTTGCATTTAACGGTGTAAAACTTCAAATATGGGTCAACCAGCGAAAGTTATTTACAAGAAATAAGAAGGTCTTTGGCGTACATAATGCACTTTTTGGTGTATTTTTGTAATTAATTATCACACATTATTAAAAATATGAATCAAACCAACTGACATTATCCTCGATATCTTCGGAATGTTACATTGGATTTCAACGACGTTTTGGCAATTGGATAGAGGAACTTCTGTTGCGGATGTGTGTTTTTGTGTTTCGTCCATACTGCATTATCATGTAACGCATGGTGCTACGATTTAAATCAACCGAGAAAAATTGATATTTCTTGCCATACAGAGCACACCAAGCGGAACAGGGCACTGAGTCTTTACATGAATTATATTTTCATAAACTGTATTAGTCGCTGAATCAACATTTAATTAAGGCTTTAATAGACTCGCGTATATATCACATGCATCCGAAATATTCTTGGTTGCATTGTGTAAATTTTAATTGCAGAAACGAACAATTCTGCTAATAATTGAACATTGAATATTGAACAAACATTGATTTTTATCGGATCATCCTCGAAACGTTTATTGCAAATCACTAATTCTATTAACCTTCCATGTGATCCAAATGGACTTTATTTATCATCGTGGAAAACCATGTCTAAGAAAGTAGTGCTACGTATTTACGCATGTATTTTTGCATCAATGTACATCAATTTGAAATTCCATAAACGGTATACAATGCGCAAAAAATGCAACGTATGTATGCAACCTGCTATTTAAAGCTTTTCAGTTACAATTCATTAATAAATCCCATTGCACAAGTGAACATATTTCAAAATTTTCGGCTCACACCGCTTGCTAAAAATACCAACCTTCAACTAATTTACAACTTTCTGTCAGTTAGCTCTATGTACATATGTATTGCAATAATACTCGTATATCTAGTATAGTTTTGTTTTCTCAAATTTACATAACCGTACACATATACGTGTATTCATGCATTTTATGACTTTGATTTTCGTGCCCCTCCCTGGCCGAAAGTGTGTGTACGCGCCTGTGCACAGATACAGTTAAAATTGGCTAAAGGATATAATTGTTTCAAGCATTCTTTTATGGTATATTAACAAAATAATACAAAGAATTGTCGTCTAGTGTCATTGACATGATTGACAAATTTATCATTTGTACCGTACCACAAAATGGAGTAGATACATTGTGTACATACTCTGTATTATATTGTAACTCCGAAATTGCTACATTTAACAGAAATAATACAGCTATATTAATACGCGGCTCAACGTCACATAATTAGTTTTTCAATATTTCTTTCCGCAAACAGAACACCAATCCTTAATGTAAGTGCGAATTATAAGCTTTGTATGGCAGGAACGTTGACATAATATGAAATGCATTTACCCTCCTAAAAACGAACGTACATGGAGTGACATAAACACTAGCCATTATATATGTGTAGACTTACTTATTCGTCCACGACACAATTGCCATTTCGTGGAGGCACGTACAATGTGCGACTCTAAATATAGACGAACAGAAAAATACATTGTGAACCTTCTGCGATCGCATTAGGGGTAGAGAGTGAGGTTGCATTTGCTTGTGATGCGATACGCATAACTCTCTCTAGAACTTACATTGAAGCACCCATAAATTGGTGCAACCAAGCAAACGCCTTAGTAGAGCATTTCGTCTGACATGATTAAAATAAGAGGATATTTTCAAAGAAAGCACAACTTAAAGCAAGTCGAGTACCTTAACCCATGTCACGTAGTCCAAAGTAGTATTCGAAATATACCTTTCTTGAAAACGTAATTATGAGAGGGATACCAATCTGACGGCATATCGCACCATGCATTCTCTGCAGGGCTAGTCTCATCACCATTTTGAAAACAGTTTTCGGTCGCAGTGAGTGTACCAGTGTCATATTATTATTCTCAGTACACACAGAGATAAACTGCACAAAATTGAAATATATGTTTAGCAAAACAAACTAGACACACGAAAGTTACATGAGGATCACAATTCGGCAAACAGTCGATCGTGTCAGTACCAATTTGTTTGTTCACTTAGCATAATACCTGTTATCCGGAGCGTGTACTTCTAATAATCAATCTTTGTGTATTGTATTTGTGTAACCAAGCGTGCATTTAAATACCAAACTGACTAAATCATGCTCTCTAAGCACGTTTGCCCCTTTTGTGAAAAACACGAAACGAAAAAGAGTAATATCGATGCCCATATAATATCCCATATACATGAAAAACCGTACCTGTGTAAAAAGTACAAAAATGGTTACGCATCAAATATAATGCTACAACGCCATGCGAAAGCACATTCTGAAAATACGATCCGGTCAGTTCTGTGCTCAGTTTGTAATGTAGATTTTGAATGCTACAGACAATTAGAAGTACACTGTAGTCTGATACATCCAAATGCGAAGATATTTAGATGTGAATTATGTCTGCAATCATTTTTGAATAACATCAACCTTCAAAAACACGTGAAGCGTATCCACCAAAAGCACACACCGCACAAATGTCTACTCTGCCCAAAATCATTTCACTTGAAGTCCGACATAGAGATTCATTTAAGATCCCACACTGGTGAAAAACCCCACCGCTGTGAAATCTGCACGCTACGGTTCAATACTAGCAGCACTCTTATGCGTCATAGGTTAGTGCATACCGGTGACAAATCGCACGAGTGTGCAACCTGCAATAAAATGTTTGCTAGAAATGCAGACCTCAGAGTTCACCAGCGTGTACACTCTCAGGAAAGGCCCTACAAGTGCAGCTTGTGTGGAAGAGCTTTTAACCAGCCGTCAAACCTCAGGCGCCATTTCACATGTCATACCAAGGAGCGCGCTTATAAATGTTCTGAATGCAGCCGAACATTTGTAAGCCAAACAAATCTAAGGAGCCACATGAAATGGAAACATTGGGATGGAGTAGGGACACTGCATATGTGTATATTTTGCTTCAAGACGTTCTTTAAGATGAGCCACCTTGATTCCCATTTGATTGCTCACACAGGTGAGAAACCTTATCACTGTAAAGTTTGCGGAGCAAGCTACACAAAGACTTCGTCTTTGACAAAGCACAATCGTATTCACTCAGATAGCAAGCCATTTAGATGTGAAATATGCATGAAAGAGTTCCGACAATCGAGCAGTTTAAACAGTCACATGACAACACACACGGGAGAACAAACATACAAGTGCAAATTTTGCCAACGGAGCTACACCAGTTCGGGTTCACTGCATTATCATCTCCATTCACAACATTATAAAACATCCTTTCCTTGCACGAAGTGCAACAAGTCACTCAAATCTCGTCAAGGCCTTCGTCGGCACAGACAACGGGAACATGGCGATTCCGATCGCTAGAAGTAGTTGCCTATTGCTTTGCGAATAATGACCTGGACGTAAATAATCCGTTCAAATCCGTGAAAAGTATGCTACATAATTATGTAATTCAAGGTAGAGTTGTAAAGTTGTTTATGGATGCGTTAGCTCATAATGTAAACTACGGCTAATTATACGATCGTATTTGTGAACCTCACTTTGAACCGAATGTGCACTATTCATGAATATTTTTATCATTTTTTATCATGAATTTTAATGATAAATGAAACTTTTCTGTAGATAATTTAGATAAATTGCTTCTTAAGTGCTATTAATTCCATCCTTAATTGATTAACAAAACCGAGAGATAAGGTGACGAAATCAATAGAGTTATGTTAATACATGCAAATTTTGTTTCAATTAGAGTCATGCATTTATGGTTTATATAATTACCATCATATTTAGTGTAAAATCCGTGTACAGATATTGAGCGTGTAATCATGTTTTTGGGACGCCGTCGACAAAATACGCGGCCTCTACTCATACATATTAATTAACCACAGGGCAGGTGTTTGGGAACAGATGTAAACTATCATGCAGTTGTTTTCTTGTTTATTCTTTCTGACGCTTTTATTTTTGAAATTTATACTTACTATAATTGATTTGCTTTACAAGTTTAATGTAAATACACGTATCACATTGTTGTGCATAAATTGGATTAATAAAGTACCTTGTAAAAATTAAATTACCACTGATTAATTCAGTATCTGAGTGGGTGTTTATCATTTCCTTTCATTTCACACAATCATTTTGAATCCTCGAATCCAATGAATTTCCATTTTACATATGCGGAGCGACGAAGCTCATCAGTTCAAAAATTCAAGGAATGTTGAAGTCCGGATTCAGTCTGCCATGTCCGCTCATGTCAATAATAATTTTATATTAGATACACATTTGACCGTTTTAAGTGATGACAAGAGAGTAAACTGATTCCATGTTGTGAGAAAGATTATAAGAGGTTTCATTGATCACGTCGCATCCAGTCAATACCAAAGTGGAAAATTAATGTCTTGACAGAACGGAAAATTCTGTTTTATCCTCACTTGCAAACTTGATCGTCAAAACGTAACCCGACAAATAAATTTTAATTGTTTAATATAGTCTAGCGGCATCGAAATAATTGTTACGCGGACTAAGTATTACAGTATAATAATTATAATCATAAATATTTATTGGTTTCGACGAACTTACCTGGATACCATGTAATATTCAGGTGAGTTAGTGTTGACTGAATGTACTCCGTGGGTATGTCTTCTAACTCTGTCACGTCAAAGGCAATCAATTGTTTGCCATCCAAAATATATCAAGAGATATGAGGTTTTCTACTAACATATATGAGAGTGACAAAATGTTGGCACGCATGAATGTCGACCTAGAACAAACTCAAGATGAAAAAAACACCATAACTGAAAGTATTGTACTACGATGGAGATGACTACTTTTTACGCTTAGAATGAAGGATCGAACGCAATGAAAAGACGCATTGTAAAATATGTACAATTTTAATGAATATAAGTCCTAAAACATTACAAGCACGCAAGTGACATACACTTTACGAAATAAGTGCCGTCCGATTCAAACAAAAGGATGGTTGTGGTAGAAGTACTAATGGGAATCCATTCAGTGCAATTCATACCATACCTTGTTTAATCTGAGTACTGTGCACTACTGACAAAAGCCTGTTAGCATTTTAAAAATTATATTCACTTGCCCGATTATATCATTAGAATGGGTGAGTATATTACAATATTATTCCTTGGTTACGGAAGTACGTAATGGTTAGTTACTGAAAATATAAACAATGTGTGTAAAGCAAAATCTAAATATGACTAATGCGAAAAGAACTTAAACCATTAAATTGGTTAAAAGGCATGGAAGGTGGGAAGGTATCGGCTGATATATACGTGAGTTCAATATTCCACTAGCTAACATATATAAATTTTGCACTCCTAGTGCGTACTATCCAATTTTTTGCAAAGCGCGTTGATTATTATACATTACTTGGTCCGTGGCACTGCTGTACTAGGCCCGTCTCTGGGACCTGATTTCAATGAGTTCTTGTAGTGTCGTGGTTTTCGAAAGCAAACCAAACATAGTCGAATGTTCGTTATTGGTGAAGTAAACATTTGTAACTTTTGGAGATCCCGGAAGAACTTGAATGATTTTGCTGTGAAATAGGGGTTTAAATAACCGTATCGCCAAAGTGTATTTCCTGTCAAATTATTTCCAAAGAAGTTTTACGTCTTACAATAAATCTTTCTCCGCTGCTTCATATAATTATCTAAAACGATTTCATCATGGTGCAGTCAAACGTATGTCTATTTTGTGAGAAAACGCACATGAGAAATGCTAACCTTGAAGGTCATATAAGATCCCACACCAACGAAAAACCGTACCAATGTAAAAAGTGCAACAATTGTTACTCCAAAAAGTGGGACCTGCAGAAACATGAGAAAGCACATACTGAAAACACGATTCAGTTATCTGTCTGCTCAGTATGCAATGCCGAATTTAGTACCATCAAACAACTGGAAATCCACAGCAAAATGAAACATCCATATGGTTAACAGTTTAGTTGTACATCTTGCCAACGATGGTTTCACAAGAAGAAGACTCTTCATAGGCATGTGAAGCATGGACATCAAAATGGTACACGACACAAATGTCCACTTTACCCGAAAGAGTTTTCCATGAAGCACAGTATGGAAAAGCATTTCGGAACCCACACTGGAGAAAAACCGCACCGTTGTCATGTATGTGGTCGGAGGTTTAATGCTGCAAGTAGTTTAAAGCACCATATGATGGTACATTCCGGTGGGAGAAAGTACGAGTGTACAATTTGGGATAAAAGATTTACATCAACTGCAAACCTCAGAGATCACGTTGGAGCGCACTCCAACGATCGTCGTTACAAGTGTCATTTGTGTCCGAAAACTTTCAACTGGCCTAAATCCATTGAGTGTCACATGACCGCCCATACAAAAGTGAAGGTTTACAAATGCACACATTGCAGCCAATCATTTGCCCACCAAAGCAGTCTAAGGCGGCACGTCAAGTGTATACATTGGCGTAGTGCAGGCACAAAAATATCGTGCCTGTTCTGCTCAAAGAGTTTTTTGCAAAGGTACAGTCTTGATGAGCATAAGTTAGTGCATACTGGCGAAAGGCCGTACGAGTGTGATGTTTGCGGAAAATGTTTCCCAAGATCTTCAGCATTATTTTTGCACCACCTGATTCACTTGGACACGAAACCATTGAGGTGTCAAATTTGCATGAAAGAGTATCGGCAAAACGGAGATTTGAATACTCACATGAGAATACACACTGGGGAGAAACCTTACAAGTGCACAGTTTGCCAACGATCTTTCAGCCGATCCAACTCGCTGAAGTCCCATGTGCAGTTCCAACATTAACGGATGCAATATTATTGTACCAGTTGCTGCAAATCATTCACATCTGCTCCAAGCATTTGGAAACGAACACAAAGTGTTCACGACAGATCAGCTGCCACATGCATTCGGAAGAATGGCGCGGATGAGGGACCCATAAAGTATTCCTGAGTATGTCGGTTGAAAAGAAAAAAGAAATATTTTTTTAACATGGGTAATAAAATGTAGCACAATCTATTTATTATAATTGATACAATATTGCAAAATATTGGTTATGTATAGGTTGTAAATGTTGTAATCAAGGCTTTGTATTTAACCCATTGTACGTCCAGTTTTGGAGTTTACGTAAATTATCATTCCTGCATCTTTATTACATTTGTTATTATTGGATTTTGTTTTTAATGATAGTATTCCACTTATGATTAATATTACTAAAATATATGTAATATGCCAATATTCTGAGCAATAAAATACTACTTGTATAATATTCAACTGCATTGGTATGGAACAAGCTTTCATTTTAATATCTGCATCTTCAATAATTTAACAATAATTGACAATAGGGCAATAATATTAAACGAATTATTATAAATTTATTGGAATATTATTACACTGGAGTTTTGCATTTAGATGTCCGCAGTAAAGCATAGGATAGCTTCACAGATTATTTGTTCATATATTTCCAGTGAAGCAGCATACTTCATTATATACACCTGTTCTGCAATCTTAAAAGCAATAGCAACGAAACTTCGAATACATGTGCTCAACGAAAGTAAGTTTTGTAGTAGTAGTTGTAACGATTGTAGAAATGTTTTCTTCGCCTTTGGGTTGCTAACTGCGAAACGTTTAAAGCAGTTTAAAGGCACATTTTATATTGTCATGCACGATAGATATACATTTTGTAAGCGTTGCGATTACGCTTCACATGAATGTGTGATTAGAGTATTGTAGCTAATCAGGGTTCATTACTGATGACACTGAAAGCCATAATTCAATCGGTATCTTAAATTTGTTGTTGATGTGCTGTATGAAGTGAAATGAAGATGGCTTTTAGTACATAATGCTGTAACTATATTGAGTAAAATGATGCGTAAAGTATTGCCAAACGAACCCTCTGTTAAACTCGAAGCCTCATTGTTACATGCATTATTGTCATATACAAATTCCATATAGTAGATGTAAAAAATGTGTACCTTATCATTCGGCAGCAGTGACATACATATATCGAAAGGCGATTCAAACCAATGTTTGCTAAATATCGATCTGCAGACAAATATATTATAGATGGAGCTTCAGTTTGCGCTTCAACTTCATTAACCTGCTTTAATAATCTTAAACGATGAATCATAAACTAGTAAGGTGTAAACCTTGAATACATAACTACCGGAAGTGTGATGTATGCCCAAATTACAACCGATATGCACATTTGACCAATTTCAATATGACTTATAAGCTCAAATTGAACCTCTCGTTGGATTTGCACAATAAAAAATTTTCAGGTCGGAGACCCCTCATCCTTCCAGACGCCACCCTGGCGACAGGGAAGTCATTTGACCCATAGTGCTTTGACAAAAAATGATTGTCTTGAACTCCTCTATCGATTTGTACAATAACATTTTTTGGCGATATGTTGACCCAACAGCCCCTGACACGCCGACCTCCCTACTTCCGGTCATTGACGAGGTACATGGCTGAAAATCAATAGGGAACGTGTCCTTGGGCAAAGGTACCTCTATGCCAAATTTGAGCCAAATCGGTCCACGTGGAGGGAAGTTAGAATGTTGACGGACAGACAGACAGACAAACAGATCAATCGCTATAACTACCTTTCAAGCATTTCATGCTTCCGGTAGTTAATAAATGTAGAAAGTAATTCAAAACGCGCAGAAAAAATCAATACACATAGTTTAGACATTATGGGCAATTTAATCAATAAACAAATGATACCCGTAGTTCGTCAATGCACACGTACAGTCCTAGTTGTGTTGATCAACACTTAGTTCATCCTGTTTGGCATTTTCTACAAGACCTGTTTACTCTAACTTGCAGTAGGGGCATGTGAAAAGATTTTGACGGACTAATAGGTTCTCTTCTATAGCAAACTGTACCGTCCTTAAATTCGAAGATATAAATGCACATAAACTTACAAGATAACTTGACTTAATATATCTTTATAACTAAAGTAGGACAACATAACCAGTTAAACGAACGAGGTGGTAGAATCCTTATAACCTTTATAATTGCAGTCAAGCATCGCATTATCAATAATTATAAAATTCAGGATGTCATCGAAGAACGCGTGCATATTCTGTCTGAAAACCGAAGGGCGATACTCCAGGCTTGAAGCGCACATAAGATCGCACAACAACGAAAAACCATATTGGTGTAACCAGTGCAGAAATTGTTACGCATCAATGCAGGCATTACAAAAACATAAGGCATCACATGTTAAAAACATGACCCAGAAAGTTCTCTGCTCCGTGTGCAATACCGAGTTTGGTAGCAACAGAACATTTGAAGTTCACTGCAGCTTGATGCATCCAGGTGTTAAACCGTTTGATTGCAGAGTCTGCCAGCAATCGTTTTTCAAGAAGCACACCCTTCAGCGACACGTGACGATTGTACATCAGAGGAGGACACGATACAGGTGTCCACTTTGCTCTAAACCGTTTTACAACAAGTCAGATATGGAGAATCATTTAAGAACCCACACAGGTGAAAAACCATACCGATGTAATACCTGTACTCGACGGTTTAATAGAATGGAACATCTAAGGTTTCACATGTCAATACATACTGGTGAGAGACAACACGAGTGTACAACTTGTAATAAAAGGTTTAGTGCAATTTCAAGCCTTAGAAGACACCTGCGATTACACTCCGACGAAAGGCCCCACAGGTGCAGCATGTGTCGGAAAGCGTTTAGCCTGTCGTCAAACCTTGTGGCTTATTTCACGGTTCATACCATGGAGCGCCCATACAAGTGCTTAGAATGTGGCCAGTCATACAGCTACCATAACCATCTTAGGAGGCACATGAAGCGGACACATTGGGGAGGTATAGGGACACAATTTACATGCCTGTTTTGCTTCAAGATTTCCCGTGACACGAACCAGCTTACTCGACATATGTGTGTTCACACAAAGGAAAGGCCGTATGAGTGTAAATCTTGTGGAGTAAGCTTTACTCAAAATTCTTCTTTACAATCGCACAATCGTATCCATCATTCCGGTACCAAACCATTTAGATGTGAAATATGACTGGACGAGTTCCGGCAATCAATAAGTTTAAACAACCATATGGTTAAGCACACAAGATAACAATCGTAGAATTGTGCGTTTTGCCATCGTGGATATTGCCCTTTGGATTCTGTGAAGTATCACCTTCATTCGCAAAACTACAACATATCCTTTCATCAATAGGAAATTAAAGTCTACTTAAAGTCATCGGCGGCGCCAACGAGTACATGACGACTCAGCTTATTATGTGAGGCTGCATATTCATTTTATACGAATGAGGTGGATAATATTGTGGTTGGAACTAAAATTCTGATATTTCAAGTTTTGCGGAAAACTGTTGTGGATATAGTTATCCATGGACCAATTTTACAGTTTTTTAATTTTATTATTTTACTCATTGAATGATCACAGCTCATAATTATTATTTGGCTATGTAAATATATATTGTTGTAGTTTCGTTTATACCAGAGGAACTATAGCTATGTAATTAATTTAAGAAATAAAACATGACTTGTATTATTCGTAGCTTCATTGCAATTTAGTTTAACGGTTTTAACTTTCCTCAATTTTTATACTTGAATTAAGAATAAGTCGATAATATTGATAGAATTTCTATAAATATATTTATATATTATTAAAAGTGAACATATGTACCAATGTATTGAGATGTTGTAGATTATTTTCACGACCACGGTTAGTATTGAATACCTTGTGAGAATGATATAAAATTTCACAGAGAACAATCGCATAGCTTCCATCAAACAAGCTATGCGATATGTTTGAATTGCAGCAAGTGAACTTGTGAAGCATGAAGCTGGATGCTACAAATAAAAAAATATTGGTCATCAGTCGTAATTGCTTAAATCTTAATTGATTCAATGTTCTTATCGGTTTCAATTATGCACTTTAAACCAAGTAATAAATTGCCACTTTTAGATACCAGCTTCGCGTTCCAGAATAATGAGTCCTACCATTAGGGTTTGCATAACTACTTTTTACAAAAACGAAATATTATGCTGAAACATCAATGCCAACGGTACAACATGAGCTGATAGATCCTGGAAAATCAAATTGAAATATCTACTCCAACCACCCATTCTTGGATGAGAGTTGCAGGAAGTAGATATAATAATGGCGTATCGGAATTCTCTCCAACATTTATATTTACAACTGCCTAGTATATAAGAATTGAAGCAGATGGCAATACTGGTGGATTAATATTATTGAACATTTTTATACATAGTTGCATATAATTATGCGTCTGGCGTTATCACTGACATAACCGTTTTGGGTAGCAGTATATTGGTTACTTTAAGTTTTAACAAAATGTATCACGTTACTAGCTGTCGCTAAAATTCATCATGATAGATTGGCTAAGAATGCGGTCATAAGGTAGTAGTACTCGCGGCATTATACGAGTATCAAGCATATTTTAGAATATGCGTAGCTCTTCAACAGCAGCGTGAGTGTTCAACATAACCAGTGCTTCGCATGCCTATCACGGTTTCCCATGAATAACAATCAAGAAGGGAGCGACGGATTGTATTTGTGTAGCCCAAGCCCATTAGAAAGATAAACATTAATATCATAAACATTTGTACTTATAAGTACATTGTGAATACATATCTGTGTATAAAAGGCGGTTCCTAAATACCTCTCTTGAATAACAACGAACCCCACAAACTCATGCATCAAGACGCAACAGAGTAGTAATTTTGCTGGCTGGATTAACAACATGATTTGGTATACTTTCACGAAAGCAGAACTAATTTAATACGCAGTATCGTTATACAAGTCACGTACTCCACTGTAATATGTGAAATGACCGGAATATATCATATGATGATATAGTTGAAAAGCTTGTATTCTGAAGGCACACACGCACATGCGATATTCTAATACTGGCGAGTTTATGTTGGCAATACTTGCGCTAATTATAGTCCGCTGCATTAGTTATCCAGCAACAATGGTGGGGTAAACAGTAGCATTAATCCATGTATACCGAAATACTTTTCTTGGAAAACTCAAACGAATACAAGCACACAGTTAACGTGGAAAGGTGATGGCGGACAGGAACGAGCACGCAATAAACAAATCCTTACTAAATGCAAACGCGCGCCAGCTCTATACATCGAAACAAGCATTGATTTATGTATGCGTGAATATTTTGGATTGTATGGTGCCCTTACGTATTCTGACGTGTTGAGTTTCACCTAGTGCATTATGTACTCACAGCTTTGGTAGTATCACAAATTTAGACTATTCAATACCAATTTTAATACTTTTTAAATACGATAAACACGCAACACGAATATTCCGGTAAAACTATCGTCTATATATTACCAATTGCAATATTGATCCTGCGGTAAAGGGTAATTTTAAAAGTTATTCTTGCGCGTAGGTTCCCATTTTCAAAAAGTATTTTCAATTTATCATGCCTTCGACCAAGATTTGCATGTTCTGTTCGAAAAACGAAGCGGGAAAATATGAACTTGATAGGCACATAATATCTCACATCAATGAAAAGCCATATATGTGTAAAAAGTGCAACAATTGTTACGCATCAAAAGGGGCGTTGCAAAAACATGAGAAAGCACACACTCAAAATAAGATCCAGTTAAGTGCATGCACTCGTTGTAATGCCAAATTTGTTAGCAAGAGACAATTAGAGGTTCACAGCAGATTGATGCATCCAGACGAGAAAAAAGTTTATTGTAAACTGTGTCAACAATCGTTTCTCAACAAGTACACCCTTCAACAACATATGAACTGTGTTCATCAGGAAGACAGACCGAAAAATTGTCCTCTCTGCCACAAAGCGTTTCCTTCTAGGTGCAACATGGAGGTTCATTTAAGAACCCACACAGGTGAAAAACCATATCGATGTAATATCTGTACCCGCCGGTTCAGCCACACGGGCCATCTAAATAGTCATATGTTGTTACATACCGGAGAGAAACCTCACGAATGTACAATCTGTAATAAAAGGTTTACTACAGCTTCAAACCGCAAAGTTCACGAAAGTCTGCACGCCAACAGCACGCCATACAAGTGCCGCTTCTGTCCGAAATCTTTTAGTTTGTCGTCATATCTTAAGCGCCATGTGAATAGTCATATCAATGGGGCCGCCAACAACTGTACAGAATGCAGTCAATCATTCTCATACTCATGTAATCTGAGAAGGCACATGAAACAGACACACTTGGATGGTGTAGGTACACAGTTTTCATGTCTATTTTGTCTCAAGATATTTCCTGAAATTAACCAACTTACTCTGCATTTGCGTGTGCACACACAAGAAAAGCCATATGAGTGTAAAATTTGTGGTCGCAATTTCGCTCAATGGAGTGGATTGGTACGGCACAACCGATTTCATGCCGGCACAAAACCGTACAGTTGTGAAATTTGCATGAAAGAATTCCGACGTTTTGATATCTTAAAATATCACATGACGAATCACACAGGGGAACGAGCGTACAAGTGTATAATTTGTCAGCGTAGCTACAGAACACCAGGAACGTTGAGGTACCATCTTCATTCACAACATAATAATAGATAATTGTCTTGTCCAAACTGCAGCAAAGCATTTAAATGCGCTCAAACTCTTCAACTGCAAATTGGACGCGTACATGGACAGAGTACTCAGTAGTAAGGTTGACAAATCCGTTCGGCCGAAACTTGTGACTATATCCACCTTTTAGGCAATTCGTTCAATCCAATACGCTATGTATATAAATATGGTCTCACATATAGTTATATGGTAGACTTCTTTTAACGAAGTGGATATACATTTGAGAATTGGTGTAAATAATTAATCTAAGACTTGTATTTTATTTTAGCTCCTATGGTCATTTATTTATGATGTTTGTATTTTGTTTATAATTTAAATTTGAATTATTGAACAGGTGCAGTATTTAGGTTGGGAGAATAATTACCTTTATATACATTTGTAATCATTATCAGAGTTGTTAAATCACCTTCTAGTTGTACTAATTATATCATTTGCTTAAGCTCATAGTTTCAGAGTAATTTAAAGTATGTATATAGCAGTCTCAGAACTAATACATTAGTATAATACTACTAATAATAAAATTGAATTTTTACATTCAGGTGGTTACGAAATATGTAACAAAATATCAATCATAAGAGGCATTATATAACTTTGAATCATTAATAGCATTTCCTACTGCGAAATTATCAATCCACCTTTGAAACTCACAATTACATTTTAACAAATATTTAAAGAAAGTCAGCAAATTATTCGGCTGCATGCTTCAGGATTACTCGAGTATCTTACATATGATGTTATTTGCGGCCAATCATATTTTCGCTAAACCAACGTTATTTAAACATTCACATGGCTGACCACACTGGAGAACTAGAATACAAGTGTAAATTTTGCCAGCGTAGTTATAATAATGAATTCGTTATTGTCAAAATGGTTCCCACATAAATGTGGCATATTACACCATAGTTATAAGCGGCCGCACTCGCCTCGCAGACATCTACATTCGCAACATATTTTCGCGACAAAAGAATATTTTCTTGCACACATTGCAGTATGTCATACAAATAAATAAATTCAGAATAAATAAACAAAATAAATAAATATCTTCAGCGATCAATACAAAGTAAAAAAGGATTGCAAAATTAAGGGAATTGCTACAAAAGCACATATACGATATTGAACTCGGCGCCATGCATTTTGAAGCATTATTTCATGAACAAATTAGAGTTCTTCATATCGACCACTAACTAAAGGTCATTCTGCAAGAAAATCGTGAGTCTCATTAAGCTCCATCGACACTAACGGTTCAACATCATTAAAAATCATACCTGTGTAAAAGCTGCAACAATAGTTTTGCGTTAAGGGCGGACCTGAAACAACTAGAACAAAACGTTCTCATGAAAGTAAACAGTGGTTATTGAAATAAGAGGCGAATTTTGGTTTAGTCGCATCCGAAACAAGAACATAATATATTATTGTGCCCGTTCCTGAACATTCCAAGCCGCGTGTTTGGGATTTATTTACATGTGCAGTCGTATGATGGATATGTGTTCAAATGTGCATATCTTCGCATAAACCAACCCAAAACTAATTGGTAAATTTTGTGTTAATATAAGTTGAGAACAATAAAGCACTTGTGCATATGATGATATGCGGGGAAAGTATTCTAAATTCGAACCAAAATAACATTGCAGTATATCATGACGAAAATGTGGACAATTCTGGCGAGATGTGGCGTTATCAAGATGAAAAGATTGTGAGTATACGTATAACGTATTTTTTCAGAGTGCCGCTACACAGTCACGTTCACCGTATTATGCGTAATGTCTTCAGAAGAATACACAATGCTTCCAAATGTGCTTCCAATCTGAGGACAAACAATACAAGAGATTCTATACATACAGCGTCATCAGCTAGTATTGCTTAAGACAATTGGAGGCAGTTACATTACTGTACCTTGCACAACTTGTGGTTAGATATAACGTTTCTTGAATCTGGTACTTCTTTGTCACTAATAGGTAGATCGTAAAACAAATGCAAACGATTCAAGGGGAAGCCATAAAACAACAAGATACAAGCATCTATAAAGGTGTTGACAAAAGAGTTGTCTTACGAATCACGAATCACCATGTTAGTTCAGTACTAAGTTCTGGAGTTTACTGGTTTGAAGAGGACTTGGGCATCGTACATATAATTTTGATCAGTACATGGGGTTCAGTTATTTGCAAAACAATCTGACCGTTCCATTGTTTAATTTGGAAATATGGAGACGTATATTTATTGTGGTCTGGAGATCCCGTAATTGATTTTTGGTTACCTTTTATATCAAAATATTGAATAAGCGAAGCTCATCAATACCTTACAAGTAAAACGATCTTACAATACCGATTCGCTCCTAGAGAAAATTATTCCTTCAGCGAAGTAACATTTTAAAAATCGGGTACAGTTCAACATGCCTTCCGAATATGTTTGTATGTTTTGCCTAAAAACAAAAGCGAGTAAATGTAACCTGGACGAACATATCAGATCTCACACCAACGAAAAACCATATCTATGCAGTCAATGCAAAAATTGTTACTCATCAAAGACTGTGCTGAAAAAACATGAGAAAGCACATGCTGAAAACAGGATCGAATCAATTATCTGCTCAGTATGTAGCGCCGAATTTGGGAGCAACAGACAACTAGAAGTGCACAACCGTCTGATGCATCCAAATGTTAAACAGTTTCATTGTGTTTACTGCCAGCAATCGTTTTTCCTGAACGGCACCCTTCAGCGGCACGTCAAAAGTGTGCACCAAAAGGATAAACCACACAAATGTCTGCTCTGTTCCAAAGCATTTTACAGGAAATCCGTTATGGAGATTCATTTAAGAACCCACACCGGCGAGAAACCATACCGATGTTATATATGCGCTCGACGGTTTAGTGAAGAGAAAAATCTGAACCTTCATGCATTAGTACATACCAGAGAGAAACCACACGAGTGCATGAAGTGTAATAAAAGGTTTGGTACAAATTCAGGCCTCAGAGTTCACCAACGAGCACACTCCAACGAAAGGCCCTACAAATGCTGCTTGTGTCCGAAAGCTTTCAATCATTCGTCAAGCCTTCTGCGTCATATTACAAGCCATACCAAGGAACGCGCGTATAAATGTACAAAATGTGGCCATTCGTTTTCAGACCGAACCATTCTTAGACGACACAATACGCAGTCACACATGAATGGTTTGGGGGCCCAATTTGCGTGTCCCTTTTGCTTGAAGGCTTTCCAACAAATGATCAATCTTATTTCCCATGTGCGAGTGCATACTCGCGAAAAGCCGTTCGAGTGTCAAATTTGTGGTGCAAGCTTCTCTCAAAGTTCATCATTCCGTTATCACAATCGTGTTCACTCCGATATGAGACCATTTAAATGTGAAATATGTACCAAAGAGTTCCGATATTCGAGTAGCTTAAATAATCACATGACAACACACACGGGTGAGAGATCATACAAGTGTACAATATGCGGACGCTGCTACAGTCATTCAGGTTCTCTTAAGTATCATCTTCAGTCACAGCATTACAACACATCATTTTCGTGTACGGCGTGTAATAAGACATTCACTTCTACTCAAGGTCTTCGTCAGCACAAACAACTGGTACATTGCGATTCCGAACAGTAGAGGTTGTTGCTCATTACGTGCTTAAGAATGACAAGGATTTAGCTATCCGTTAAAATTACAAAGTATGATAATTCAAGGTGCAATCGTAAGTTGTTTTCTGGGGGCGCTAACTCGTTATGTACTCGTAGGCTAAGATCATTTTATGACGATCATTTTGCGCCGAATGTGTACCTTTCATGGATGCTACCATGATTTTTAAATAATACATCGTGTATTTTTGAGTACCCCGCAGCAACAACATCAATGTAATTAATTGCTAGGATTAAATAAAATGTGAATAAATTGTAAATGTACTGTAATTAATTGCTAGGATTAAATAAAATGTGAATAAATTGTAAATGTACTGTAATTTAGCTAGATTACCATTATAGGTCCTTTGCATTCCATCAGTGATGGTTTAACCAATACGAGGAATACGCGGATGAAATCCACAAAGTTATTTGAAATAAACCATTATTGAGACTGCTGTTCGGAAGAACATTTTGGTGCACACATTCCCTGACAAAAATAACCTTGCTCGCCGTTTGCATGTTCACGCTCAAGAAAAGCCGTATGTGTGTAAAACGTGTGCGGAGACTGCTTCTCAGAAAACGCTTCCTTACTTAAACATAATCGTATTCACTCCGATATTAAACCATTTAGAAGCGAAATATATATGCGAGAGTTTCGACATTCACAATGCCTAAAAAATCACATGACTGAGCATACTGGAGAACTGGCGTACAAATGTATATTTTGCCAGCGAACCTAGAGCCGGTCGGATTCACTGAGGTACCATCTCCATTCCAAACATTACAACAGATCATTTTCATGTAACCAATGTAATAAGCCCTTCCAATCTATTCGTAGTCTTCGTTGGCCCACACCACAAGTACATGGTGAGTCCGACCAATATAATTGGCTTATTATTCGCTCTGAATTATGAGCTGGTCGTAGTCATGATTGGAAACTGGGCGTATGGTTCCTAAATTTGTTATCGTAAATATTTTTCTGGAGGCATTCACTTAGTATTTATAAATTCGCTAACATTGTATTCATGGAGTTCTGTACTGAGGGTGTGTTGTTATTTTGTGTCAGTAGGATTTATCAGCAATACAGTGGAGCATACTGGTATACATTCCAAAGCAATAAAACCTTTGTAAATCTCCGTAATTTTTTAAAAGAATAAAATGGTACTTGTACAAAATTCAACTACGTCGCAACGCAGCAAAAATGCATTTTAAATATCTGCGTCTTCAATAAATTAAGAATAAAGTAATGGTATGAGTAGGAATGGAATTGTTATACATATATTGAAATATTATTATTTGTCTCATTTATTTAAATGCTCTGAATTGTGCATAGCATTACGATTAATGGCGGCAATGCACAGACTTGTAAAACGTACAATGAAATGATGGCAGTTTATTATTCGACTGGCGGTAAATTAAAAACATGCCACGGCACGTAATACAAATTTAAAAAATAATTATGATTATAAATACAATCGCCTGTGCACAAGTGTAATTAAATCTATGTAAATAATTTCAAGAACAAAAATGTATTTAGTATAAAGTGTTGCGTCATTGCCTTAAATTGAATTCTACCTTCAGTTTATTCCGAATGTCTGCAAACAACAACTTTCTAAGAATATACGGACGACTGTGCATTAATTTTGATTACTTAATTTTAAATTACTGACTGAAATTACAAAATTTCTGTTCGTTTTATCTCTCAACACAATTTTGTGTTGGTGGCGGCAGTATTTTCTATTGTGATGAAGATTGTGGTGAGTGGAAATTAATTTTCTTTGAGGTACTTGATATTTGCACCTATGTAATACATTAGATTAGGATATGGTTGCACAAGACTTAGTTTGCATTTAAAATATTCCGCTAGTGGCATGTTTAAGTGATGCATTCTAATATATTCTACAAGTTGGTGTACTACAAAGCAATTAAATCTGCAACTAGTGTTTCTAGAATTAAACGATATTTAGTAAGTCATAAAATAAACTCTTTCTTACAACAAGCAAGTCAACCCAATCTGATAGTCGATCGGAAATTGATGCTGGTAACCAAATGATATAATATTGCGGCAGATAAGTGAAATTATTTAATTGCCGAAGGCATATTGGCTCCCATACTCTTTTCAAGGGTTAGTCTGTATAACAAAAAACTGTCAATTACTTTCTGACTATGGATACATTTAATAAACATAAACCGAACTCGTAACACGGTGATGAATATACATTGCAACGTTGTGCTGTTACATTCAACCAAGTTTGGACTTGCAAACCTTTGTCATTTAACATAATTAGATTGCTCATGAGCCCGACAAACAATTTTGTCCAACAACTTTATGTATACAGTTGATATATTGCGCACACAGCAGCAAACTCGGATAAAATTATTTCACCACGCAACAATATATGAGATCAGAGTATCTAGTACACAGGAAATCGAGCTATTGAAGTAGAGAACGAAGCTGTTATACAATTCTAAACAAACTGGTTAAGTCCCAATCACGATCACCCTTATAATTTTCCGGCTCCTTTTCTGGTACAAGCCACAGCTCCTGTCACCCTAGTGCAGAGTCAATGAGACAAAAGAATCCATGTTATAGCACAGAAGTCCTGCATTCCGGGACAATTAATTGGAGTTAACAGTCAAACTATGTAGAGATTGGAGATGTCTAACTCGACGGCAGTTATACCACATAATATGTGTGCACTCAAACTGCACTGATAATATGCATTTTCACATGACAAAAGAGAAAAGCTTTCATTTGGCTTCGAAATATATTACTAGGTGACAGGCATACGACCCAATATTCAAACGAAGCCACCTGCACGTATGTAATAAGTTGCGTGTCTTGTTGTCAGTCGCTTAAAAATGTTCCACCTATGTATAGCTAAGTTGTACTATTGGCTTCGGTAATGGATATACATACGATATAAATTAATAAAATTGTATCGTTGTGGTATTCAAATAGTTATTTAAATGAATGCATTTGCTTGGAATAAATAAGTGGATCAGATATTTCGTATATTATAAACCAGTAACAATAGTCTAAAGTAAATTGTTTGTCTCTACTCAGCAATCCTGGAGTGTCAAAATGATGCCTGCGACAAAGAAAATGGAGGAATGATTGTTCCAAGTTGCTTATTCATTCTGCATCCCTACATAATTGTTTGAATTCTTACAAACGCTGGAAGCATTTGCCTCTTATGGAGCCGACGTTATGGTTACTCAATTGCCATTTCAACAATCATACCTCAATTCGAAGCTCTACACTATGCCACGTGGATTAAGTTGTGTTATTCTTTTTTACAATAAATGTTTACTCGATCACCATACAAATTCGATTTTATTTGTTTAGCTACTAAATTCAATACACTACTAAAGATTATTACTCTAAAACTGAATGATTTTGATCTCCAAAATAAGTGTTTTAACTACGCACTAGGCACTCAACTTAATGACAAAATGAAAGCCCAAGGATTGAACTTTTGTTTGCAGTATTGATTTTTCGAAGTCCATAAATTTTGAAGTCATTTTTTGAATAGCTTTGCCTCATTCCCCCTAAAGGACTTTACAAAGCCCCTCCATCGGACTCATATTCTGTTTTAAAAGTGGTTATTTTAGATGCCAACAATGGGGCAAGTTCGTGGGCATATTTTCACGGGATTTGGCTGGAATGTCTTCTTTAGGGGTGACGGTTAACCGGAATTTCTCGCTAGCCCTTTTGGCGTACGTCATGGTAACCTTGCCAATGTCAGATGATGCGGCGTTGTGATGAAGGTACGCATGTGGGGCGTCTTCACTGAAGACGTTGTGGATGTGCTTCCACACCAAATAGTGTGAAACATTGCCCATGCGTCACTGTGCAAGGATGTATACCTTTGCGGCACTTATATGTCATGCAAGGGTACCACGGCCCCCAATGACATCAAAGACCATCACCTCCGCAAACAACTTGCCATTTTGTCAACATCCCAATAATCCACTTCTAATTTTCCATTGGCATTTTCGGAATCGTCCATGTTCCTTCACAGTCTTCAAGCGAAAGGAAGGTGCCGTCTAAGGACACCAAGCTCGATCTTCTAATCAGCAAAATGCCCCCGATAGAGCTTGTCAAAGTTTCACTTCCGGTTTATATTATGTGAAGCTTTCAGAGCATGTACCGGCGCCATTTCAACTCATCTTTCTTCAAATCTTCGTGCATTATGTTCTGCGATAAGTCAAATATACTTGTCATCCCTGTTTGGGGTGAAAAGATTCCGTTGGCGGGAAATATGGCCACCTTCCGGATGATAGCCAAAATGCGCTCTGGCTTGGGGGTATGGCAAGCACGGGAGCTCCCGCCTGTTGACTTTTACCAACCGAACCGACCACAGTTGACATAGAGTGCACGAAAACCACATAATCCACGACTCCAAAGGCATATATTGTAAATTTTCGGCATCGGAAACCCTTGGAAAGCTATTAGGTTACCTTTTCAACTTCCAGTGACCTACTGGGCACCATTGTGATGGACTTCGAAAAATCAAAACTGAATACAATAGTTTAATCCTTGGGCTTTCATTTTGCCATTGAGTTGAGTGCCTACTGTATAGTTAAAACACTTTTCTTTAAGTTCAAAGTCATTCAGTTTTAGAGTAATAACCTTTTGTATTCATCCATCTATAGCCTGCTTATAACCTTCATTTTCTTTCAGTAAAAAAATTCTAACATTTTGAAGCGTTTCATTTGTTGGTGATGTTCCATAACGACCGGCAGCTTGGTTGATCGTGTATTCCAGTGTATCACCGTAAAACCGGAATTCGATGGATATTTTGACTTGAAAATTTCGAAGTAATAGACAACATTTAGGATAAATATTCAAAAAACTCATTGCAATTTGTACTTTGAACTTTTCATCGAGTCGCCACAAGTGGTGAAATAAGAAAACTAACGGACGTTACGAACAGGTTAATTCAAAATGGCTTGCCTCACCGTCTGCGGGATTATTTGGACCACTTCGCAATTAATTTCGTTTGGAAATCTAATGAAAACACCCGTGTGCACAGCCAATCAATTTCTAAAACTTAACGAGAACATAGTTCGAACATCTTGAAATCATTTTGGCAGCTTCGAAATCTATATAAATTCATTTGGAAGCAACTGTCACCTGGCGTTTCCTAACATTGTGCAACTAACTTCAAGCAATCTCTCTCATCCAATTGAGAATATATTCATCTGGAGGCATTCCAACCGTCCGCCACGTATTGTCATGTCGCCACTTCAAACACTTTTTTCCAATGCAACTATTTTCGACAAATATTTTTACTTTTCGCTGCACGTTGACACGGTCTTTATGTTGATTACGGCTGAACGTTACGACCGTACTGAGTCCGACCTGTTGTCGAACAAACAACTCAACGTTCCGGCCTTGAAGCTAATAATAATTCTGCCAGCAGATTTTAACTCTATTGCAGAATATGCACTTGTCTGTAATGGCTACTGCAAAAGCGAGATACATGTACTTGACTTGAATGTACTTAATGGCTACCTGCTTGCTCCTGCTGAAATTCACAGAGAATATTTCCGGTTTGCCAATAAGAGAAAATTAAATGCTCTCAGTTACTTAGAAAGTAGATACATCCTGCTAAAATCTAGGAGACATACTGCTCTATGTTCGGAAGATGATATTAAGCCAAATATAAACTGCTTTGGTGAGTATAGATTTATGACAGCCCTTTATATTACAAGGATTCACAATTTTTCAACGGCACATCATCAAAATTATTTTAAGATGGATGTGTCATCAAATTCACAATATTTGGTACCTTCAATTTCGCACTCAGGCTTGATTGACGTACATCGTAGAACCGCTCTACATTACCAACAGCATAGTTCTATAATTTTAAATTCCTGCTCTGTTGTTCACAACGCAACTAAACCATTCCATATGGATCATTCTGTCTGGCTATATCCATTCTCCATGAACATTTGGATATACACTTTTCTTTTACTAACAGCAGTTGCGGTAGTGGCTGCATATAAATCCGGCAAATCACGGCTGGAAGTTGTTGTCGAAGTGCTAGGAATATTCATCGGCTCATTCTCCTATCACGGGAACCGTCGGTACAACCTGCTTTTGTGCGCTGATATACTTGGGTTGTTTATTTGTATTGTCTATGCCAATGGGATTACCAGTATCATATCGGTCCCTGACAAGCCGAGAGTTCTGGAGACTTTGAAGGAAGCACTTATGGGCCACTACAAAATCAGATGGGAGAAAGCTGTGTCGGCTAGAGCACGTACCCCAGAACAAATTTTCCGCCACGATTTTAAAATGAAAGGAGTCTTGCACCTCTTAAATTCCTCCTTTGATTTAATTAATGAGACTTCACCTTATCAAATATACTATGGTGGGAAATATTTAAGTCCCCTGACTCCATTCGAAGCGTCATTAGAGAAGAGAAAAATGCACCTGGAATTGGGCAGAAATGTAACAATTGATTGCTTCGTAATTCCGGAAGTATTTTCCAAACTGATGTTTTTCATGGAAACGTACGCGATCAACAGGCAGGAGATATTCGGAACAATTACTAGATTCTTTGAAAGTGGCATCAAGGTTCAATGGGACAGATGGTTCGAGCGTGCTGAGAGATTTAAAATAGGAGAAGCCGTTGATAGTAATACGATACAAGTAATTGTTACCAACGATCAAATCAATAATCAGAAGTTTTTACCTGTACTGATTTTAGTGTTCAGTTGTGAGGCACTAGCCTGCGTGCTGTTTTTATTTGAAGTCTACAAGAAAACTTCTTTAGATTTATTTTTTGATATGGTAACTAGTAACTATACAGTGCAACACCGACTGGTAAAACATATTTCCGAATGACTTCTAAGAGCATGATTGCCGCATATACTTCGTAACCTACTTGCTAATAAAATGCGTGGAAGATCCCCATGAATTTATAATGCTAATCTGTAGCACTAATATAGTTGCCACTGTGCTCTACAAAATTTAAATGGAAAGTAGGAGCGAAATGATAACAATCCTCTACCTCTGGAAAACCTATAAGAATATATACTTTAGGATACAACAAATATCGGATAAGAAATATATTGTAATTACATAATCTAGCCCACACAAATAGCACATACATGGATCCCATGCATACAATTCACTGTAATCCCTTAATAACCATCAGTGCGTCAAAACCAGGTGCCGGCATTTGCATTTAAAACGTAACCGTATCGTTTACTCTCCAAATATGTAATCCCAAAAGTAAATGTCGACAAAGGAAAATTACGCAAGTTACTTTAAAATTAAAGTTACTAAATGTTTTTCTGATCGTCAAGCAACAACATAATTCATTCGTTGAAATTATGCTGACAAATATCTTCAAAACTCCATAACGCAATAGTGTTTGTTTAAGAGACATTATTTCATTTGAAAGCATTCACTCAATTGTAATTTCTTTTCCATCCAATTTCAGGGTTAATTGAAATTGCCTAATAATCTGTTCACGTGCCGGTCAATGTATTCCTCAGATTAAAGTAGGAGAACAATAATGTTTTGTCCAGGTTGCACAATTTATTTTTTTGAGTACAATAGATAGATTGACGTCTCGGTCAATTAATCCCTTTTGACAAATATCTTCGCTAGCATCATCTAATGCAGTCAGAGCATCGGAACTTTTTAAAATACTTGTGCGCTCCTCCGGTGGCGCTGTGGACATGAACACTGTTTGTCTGCCCCCGTGTGTGCTCTGGATCCCAAGTAGGAAACCAGCCGCCTCTTGTGGAGATATTTCAGTGACATTTATAAAATTTTTGCACAAACTTTCATTTTTCCCCAATACCTGCATTCGCTTTAGCATCCTTGGATGCTGCCTTCAGCAGTTTGGATACTCCACCATCGTCTTTTAAAATATAACTGACACAATACTTCGCACAGGCAAATGTGCTTGTTACATATTGGATGTCCATATTTGCACCCTCAGCCTCCAGAAGTTGTCTATTATATCGATTAAGAAACACTGCTTTGACTTCCCGGCGATGCAATACTGTAATTCTCCTGATTGAACTACGGATAGCCATGACATATTCCTCCTTAGAAACAGGGAATGCCTGTAAAACTCATCGAACGAAATATTGCTGTCAGCATTTTTAATTCTTCTGGTCAAATCTTTTTGAATCGTTTCATACAGATTCCTTAATTTCTTTCTTGTTTCTTTGCTTGTCTCTTGCGGAAGTGGATGTAGTATCATCGTTTTCTGAAGAGGTGGGAGAGGATATCCGAATCTGCATTCTCTCTTCCCTTCCTTGTATTTGCATGATGCAGAGTGGCTATGTAGTTGTTCTTGACTAAACCCTTCATGGGCTCACTGTCATCTTTATCTACTGAAATGTACTTGTCAATAAACTCAATACAGTGCTGATGCGATTCGGGGTTACTTTCGTCACATTCAGGGGCATCATCTAGCCAATACAACCCATGGGAATGTGGAGATCCTCGCATCTGAAATTCCGTGCGTTCCGTTTTCCTTTTGTGTTTGATTATCCTGAATGGAG
>CM023201.3:7202754-7447647 GCA_004115045.4 Sinella curviseta | reverse complement strand
ACTTTATTTTCTGACGTACCCAATTTCAAACCCGCAGAGATCGGTTCAGGGAAAACTGCAGTTTTTGATGACATGGGGTGTGCTTTTTTCACATCTGCCCTAATTTGTACCCCTCCTCCTAGTACTAGTAGTACACACGAACCCTTGCCTTTAATTTTTTTAATAAAATACGAGGTTTTAAAATCTTATGGTGGGTTGTTTTATGTTGCATAAGTAAATCTGAAAAATAACTTGTAGCGTTCGTATCCTGTATATTTATGTCGGTAATGTTATGTTTATCACCAATATATCAAGCATTATCAGTACCAATACTCATTTTTATGTAATCATCTGAATGCGTATTTAATTGTATGAGCATGCCAATCCGGTAATTGCTCTGTATCAGTTTTGTGCTGTTGGTGATCAGCACAGTGAATACCTATGAGAAAAGTAATAACAGTAGTTAACCATACATGTCGTAATATTTTTACCCCGGTAAAAACGACAAGGAATCATGCTAAACCAGGAATTTTTTGCTAAACTAAACAAAGCAATATATGGATAGTTGTCATTTCTGATTCAATCTGCGTATGGTTGAAAAACATTTTTCTCCAGTTTTAATTTTGTACGGCGACATTATATTCTTATATTATTAATGCATTCGTCCAACTCAACATAAGCAGTACCATCCATCCGCTTCCCTTTCCACGCATACAACCATGAAAGCACCAAGATATTTCTTTTCACAAAATTTCGCAGAAAGTACTTAAGTACTTAATGTTTTTTTGTAATAATAATTCATGTATTTTAAGCTCCGATGAACCCTCAGTTCATATAAGTTTGATGACATCATTCTCAGCCGGTTCAAACCACCACAATCCTAGCACATCGAAAGTAATGGAAAGTTTTAGCGTTCGTTTCAATGCTTTATGCACCCTAATGCTAAGCATTGCTCATATTCATATGCCGTGTAAGAATTGGTCGCTTTATCTATTTAGAAAAAGAAGTAAAAGGGTATAATTGTAATGTTATTGAAGAAACGCCCGTCTATGTTGCTGAAAGAACAAGAAGAAGGCCCTCACTAGCCACTGATATTACTCATTTCTTCTTAAATAAATGCATTCTGGTTGTGGTGGTAAGTTAGCATAAGTCGTGATGAATCATATTTGTTTCTACTTGGAACCTTTATATAGTCTTCCTGCTTTTATTACGGCTTATCTCTTTTTGGTTAGATAGTGCATTCTCAATAAGGAAAAATAATCTAGTAGAGTTGCATTAATATTTTAAATGTAAGATATACTGAGATCAAAATGAAAATTGCTCAATTAGAGGAGAGCATTACGTTGTCAAAATTATTTGTGATTTCGAAATATTAATATTCAATTTGCAATATTATGGATGATATTGTATGTAGATACCAAGAAAACAAAATTGGAATGGAAAACGACTCCAAAATGCTCAAAAGTTTCAATTTTCAATGCTCCAGCGTGTCTCTTAGTTCAGCTACCTGGTCTTGATGGTGATGATTAAAAAGTATTCGGCTGCTATTTGCAACAGTACCACTGCGCAAAAATATTCCCACATAAAGCTTAAATACTCAGCTATTACTAATGGGGTATTGGTAACTTCTTTGCATTTTAGAATTATGCCTTTATGCATCTTGGCATGAGTGCTATGTAACGATCTATTATTTTATTCCTGTTCAAAGATTTGCTACTATATTATCATATTATCACGAATAATGAGCAAACCAGAATGAAAAACAAAACTTCCGGGCAAGTAATTCGACTTTTTCGATTGTAAAATGATTCATTAATTTTAGCTGCGATGCATATGAAACTCGATACTGAAACGATGCGATACGTAAAGCAGTGGATCGGCACAAAAATGCAAACAGCGAAGAGCTATACGTGAAAAGTTTGTAATTTATGTAGGAAGCCTATTGAAAGGAGTGATGTGAAAGCAGGAGGGACAGGTTGAGTCAACAGTGGTAAAATTTCATGATATTTTGGACGTGCATCATGAACACCTAGATAAAAATCTGCGCAAGCCATGCCGCGAAATTGAACAATTAATTGGTACTATAGTCCATTAATTTTCATCTTATTTACTACTTACGACATGCAAATATTACAAATGAAAATTTATTTGCTATTTAAATCTACAGATTCTGCTATCCGATTTTTTTGGAACGAAATTCCATTATTGGATCAAGTCATTATTGTTTCTAAAATTCATTGCCGTGATTTTCTGGTTTTTATTAACGTACTGCATCAGTGGTACGTGTATATAGATGCTGGGACTAACTGAATAACGAGAAGTCACGTAGGAGAAAGCCCAGCTAGAGAAATGTTTGGCGTTTATGATAAAGATGCAATATTTTAGTGTAGCAAAGGACTATGCTATTGTTTGATGGTGTGGTACTCGTACTGCACTAAAAAACGATCGAGCATTGTTAAAGTTCGGAGGTACATATCTTTGCAGCTTTTATGAACGCAAACCTGCCATAGGTCTGCAGTTAGGATGGAACCTCCCATCTGTAGAAGGACAAGCAAATTATATCGGATAGGTACAGGGGTTGCAAGGCTGTACTCAATTGCAGTAACTACCGTACCTTTAACATACCAAAAGTTTGCCAAGCATAGCATTGAATGCAGCATTTTATGTGAGGGTTCATATGAGAAGAACATGCCGTAGATTTTATTTTTAAATACTTTTATGTCTGAAGTGCAAGTTCATGTAAAGCTTAGCATTTGCATTTAGCAACCCTTGTCTTTTTTAAGTTAGATGCTACATACATGATATCAATTCTGGTTTAATTAATATGATGATTAAAATTGTAACACACTATACAATGAAAAAATAAAGAACTGATGAACATTTCATTAAAGTACATCGTTCCTCCGACAAGGATGTATAACGTGTTTGTCTTAAAGTAGTTTCTGTCAATAATGCTGCAAGTTCAACCCCAATGCATATCTTTTCTACTTCGTCAGCTTTATATGCTTTTTTCAGCTGCAGCAATCATAAATGGCATCAGTGTTTGGTGTAGTAATATGACCATCAAAATATCACATTAAACAATTATAAAGTAAAGAGAGCTGATTTCATACACTTCCATGCTTTTGAATATCATTCGAAAAGTACCTACATACAAAATATGAAGAGAACCACGCTGGAGCCCTTGTAGGGATATTTTATTCTCAGTAATGTAAAAAAATCGGTAATGCGCTCGACAGACGTTCCATACAACCCTCTTCGTGATGAAGCTACTCGTGATACAAACCCTTGCCTGGGAGATTAGATTATTCTTTCTGCAACGAAATGACCATCTGGGGATGAAGCACTCAAAAGGCAACAATGATGAAAACGGAAAACTGCTCTTTCCATTTGCAATTTTTTTAACGCTCTTTCGTACCACCCTTATCTTGATAAAGAGAAACTAATACAATAGAAATGCCTTGTACACTAGACGCAGTGTCAAAACAATCTAATAGATATGGTAGGTAGGTTCGAAGGGTTGCTGGTGACGTTTGTTAACCACCAAGCAAAGGCAATGCAATTGTTTTTATATTCCTTGGATAGGGATGTAATTGTGGCGATATTAATAAATTAGAACAAACGTTGATAGGTATGGAAGCAGTAGGGTTGTTGGGGTATGTAAATGCGTTCTCCGATATGCGTAAATAATGCGTAATGAAGTATGCACTTACCTGCTATCCTAACAGTTTTATTTGTTATGCTTATCATCAATTGCGATGTATGGCTTGGCATTTCACGGAGACTTCACAAATGCAAAATAAAAGTACTAAGTCCGACGGTGATGTCATCCATTTCATTACTAAAAACTTTACAAGCCCCAAGGACAACAATTTTCACGTCCAGCCCATCTATTGTGTTGATGATGTTAATGGGATCATTACTGATTGCAGGAATGTTAAGATGAAACTATTATCACACTAAATAATGAAAAACAAAAAATCTATGAACATTTCATAAAAGTAAAGTAGTAACTCCGAAAATGATTCATATATTTTATTAGTAACATCTACCTAAGTGTATTTCCTTAAACCTAAACCAAAAATCCTCGTATTCACTACCGTGTTTTACTATTTTCGTTTGCGAATATTGATAATGAACATCTTCGTCTTGTCACAACTCATCGCTACCAGAATACATCTAGTATTTACTTTTATGTTTAACGAAGGTTCTTCATGTTGTAGAAACGAAAATAAATACAAAAGCACCCATGAAGGGTTCCATTATACGCCGTCATCAAATCCGTTAATGCATGTGATAAGTACTCCTTACAAAAATCAGCAAATATGAAACTCAGGACCGCCAGGACCTTTGTTCAGCAGATTAGAGCATTCTTTCTACAACGAAATGGCTCTTTGGGGATGTATCACTCAAAACCCCAGGACAGATGAAAACTGTACACCGCTTTCCATTTTTAACTCAGTTTAACGCTTTTTCGTACCACTCTTATCTCCCAAAAGAGAAGCTGCTACTCTAGGGATGTATAAAGAATTGCCTTGCATTAGTCGATTCCTTTAGCGGCAGTGTCAAAATAAGCTAATAGGTATGAATGGTAGGTAGGTAGGTTCGCTGGCGATCTAATTCGTACGTTCCGGTTTATGTCCTATTGCGTCAAGAAAATTCCTTAATGCCCTTGCACTGTGATCATATATAGCAATGCCTTTATAGATCTTGACCTAGGATTCAATAGTGCATTGAGCATCATTTATTGGCTGTGACACCCTTTTTTGGTATTGGTGGCCGATCTTGGCGAAACTAGTATATGTGGGTAGGGCCTATAGAAAAACTACCACATGCATAGTTTCATCGACCTACTTGGAGAACAGCCCTGGTGGGAGGTCAAAATCAAAATACCGCCAACCCAAATGTTTGAATAGAACTCCTGCACACACGACTTGGAGTAAATTTCTGAAACTTGGCACGTACAATGGTGATGGCTAGTAGTATTAGAAATACTCTGTTGTGGGACATTCGATCAACAGTGGTGGACGCTGGCACGCATTTTGTTAATTTTCGGACTTATCTCGCCATACTCTTGGATACACGTGAAGTTGATGTTTCATATTTTCAAAAAAGTAGCGGATGTACCATGTAGATCTTGAGGAGCTCTATTCATTGCAAAAGACCTCATTTAAAAATATTCATTTGCTTACGAGATATTTAGCAATATATATTTTGAAGTCCTTATGTCAGACGTTCCTTCGTTATTAAAACCAATATATTTACATTAGTATCTATTATTAACTTAGGATCAATATCAAATTTTGAAGAATATAAGTTGGGCTATCGGTTAATATGGACATTCTTTGATTCTGCAGATATCAATACAGGTGATGGTCACGCAAGTTAAAAGTGTGATTCCTGCATAAATCGACCCCAAACTTTTCCGACGTCCATAACTTTCGTTAAAAGCGAAAATTAAAAAATTTGAGAGAGTACTATTTGCGCTATTTCAACAGCTATCGATTGCAGTTTAAATCATGTAAATACGTCAATAGCTCTAAAAGTTAGATTGATATGAAGGAACACACTTAGCTCGAAACAGACGTTTTCCAAGATGGGCTCTAAAACTTTGACCACCTGAAAATTCGTCGTTTGGTGCATTTCTAAATAGTACAACTTTAATAAGTTCTAAATTCGAAATGTTAACAGCTTGGATCACCTGCGTGGCTGGGAGCGGGTGAAAATGATTGTAGTTGTTGCGTCACCGAAAGTAATGCCCGTTTATTAATGTTAGTATGACTTTTACCGGAATTGACGTATTTACATGATTTAAACTGCAATCGATAGCTGTTGAAATAGCGCAAATAGTACTCTCTCAAATTTTTTAATTTTCGCTTTTAACGAAAGTTATGGACGTCGGAAAAGTTTGGGGTCGATTTATGCAGGAATCACACTTTTAACTTGCGTGACCATCACCTGTATTGATATCTGCAGAATCAAAGAATGTCCATATTAACCGATAGCCCAACTTATATTCTTCAAAATTTGATATTGATCCTAAGTTAATAATAGATTCTAATGTAAATATATTGGTTTTAATAACGAAGGAACGTCTGACATAAGGACTTCAAAATATATATTGCTAAATATCTCGTAAGCGAATGAATATTTTTAAATGAGGTCTTTTGCAATGAATAGAGCTCCTCAAGATCTACATGGTACATCCGCTACTTTTTTGAAAATATGAAACATCAACTTCACGTGTATCCAAGAGTATGGCGAGATAAGTCCGAAAATTAACAAAATGCGTGCCAGCGTCCACCACTGTTGATCGAATGTCCCACAACAGAGTATTTCTAATACTACTAGCCATCACCATTGTACGTGCCAAGTTTCAGAAATTTACTCCAAGTCGTGTGTGCAGGAGTTCTATTCAAACATTTGGGTTGGCGGTATTTTGATTTTGACCTCCCACCAGGGCTGTTCTCCAAGTAGGTCGATGAAACTATGCATGTGGTAGTTTTTCTATAGGCCCTACCCACATATACTAGTTTCGCCAAGATCGGCCACCAATACCAAAAAAGGGTGTCACAGCCAATAAATGATGCTCATTCTATAGTGGTTTCTGTGAAATTATTTTATTTCTTGTTACACCTCCAACACAAACGTCAGCGTTTGTTTTTAGCAAGCTATATGTATATTTCCTAAATTACATGCTAGTTAAATGGTAGAAAATCTGATGACATGAATATGACGATTAAAATGCTCCATTTCTCCAAAAACGAGATATTGGATTTTATTTTGATGTAAAAATGATACAAGTACAAACTCCAAGCTCGTCTTTTGTTTTTAGGAAGCTTTCTGAGCATTTTCTCTGCTGCATGAATCATAAATGGAATCAGTTATGACAGCTTGAATGTACGGATTAAAATATCAACCCTCTAAACAATGAAAAGGAGAGAGCTTATGTGCATTTAATACACTGCCATATTTCGGATTTCATTTCAAAAAAGTACCTATGTAAAAACATGAATTGGGCGTAAAACCGTAATCATTATTGCCGAATGACATTACTTTCGTATGCACATATTAGTAATGACCTTTGTCCAACTTATTGCAACTAATTGCTACAGAAATAGATGAAGTATTTAATTTCACTGTTAGTTTTAAAATCCTTTTACAAATTACGAAAATTGATGCCACTATATTACACGACTAGCACTAAATTAGTCATGTGTAATGATTCAAACGGAATTGATAGTAGTAACATTTTACTGCGCCAATCGGTTTTATCTCAGTTAATTAACTGCCGCGAGAGCTGTACGGCGAAGAACAAAATTCAGCGACTCATATTTATTAATTTATCTTAACGAATTGCACTATATTTATTATTTGCATAAATGCACTCAGTTATCCATAATGCCTTTTGGAAGCCATAGCATCGACGTATTTATTCGGACCAACTTACGAACCTTATTTTTACCATATACATGAAAGTTCAGAAACAGCGTGAAATTGTGATAATTCATGTGATTATATCAGTAATAGATGGATAACTCTGAATGTGATTAGTTCTTCAAAAACCTGAGTATCTATATTATGACTGTGGACTGAACGTACGCTGAATTTTTTCGATGTGTCCATTAGTGCACAATACTACGGTTTCATTCTGTAGACGAACCAAATTGTGTGAAGCCAAAAATAGACAACTGTGACATGATGTGCTTTTCCGCTGATTGTGGCTTCTGAAGGCATGCTGTTCAATCTACCTCGGCTGTCGTGGATGGATTACCATAGCTTTCATACGGAGTAACTTCTCGGAAGTCAAGTCATGGACACCAATTCTAGCATAACGACCCTAGAATGTATGGGTGAAAAGGATTTACGTAGAAACAAGAAGCTGTCAATGGTGGGAACAAAGAATCCAAAGCATGTAGTACGGATTAAGTTGAATTTGCCAAAGTTCTCATAACTGAAATGCATGCAACCACCAGATACTCCTTTAGTACGCACGTATTTCGTAGCTAGAGAGGTATCATCAGCTCAGTATTCGGTATATAACAATTATATAACGGTATTACATACAAAATTGCATAGTTATTTTTCTTTTCAATTAATGACTGATATTTCAAGAATTGACAATGTAAAGTGGTCCTAATCCCACGACAACATTTTCATCTATGATATCAAAGCTGACTCGTCAAGTGTCGCTTGGTTGTGATGAATCTCAGAATATATACTAGAAGATATATAGTAAGTTGGTTTGTCTTAATGTAAATCGAGAATGACATTACAGTTTTACTCGTAACGGGAGACGTGGAACATTTAATGAATAACAGCAGCAAACCTTTTCTGAAAACCAGGAAAGACAAATGCCAATCTCCATGCCCATTTAAGATCCCATGTAAATGAAAAACCGCGCATGTGTAAAAACTGCAAAAATTGCTACTCTTCGAACGTTCAGCTAGAACATAATGAAGCAGCGCACACCGAAAATTGGATCAAGACAGTTCCCTGTTCAGCATGTAATGCAAAATGTAACAGCAACTGTCAACCAGTTTCATTGCGGATCGTGCCAGCAATCGTTTTCCAGAAATCGCTCTCTTCAACAACACATGAAGCGTGTCCACCATAGGAACAAACTGCACAAATGCGGCCTATGTCCAAAAGCATTTCACTCATATTACGATATGGAGGTTCATTTAAGAACCCACACTGACGAAAAACCTTATCGATGTGAAATTTGTGCTCAACGGTTCAAAAATTGGACCAGTCATAAACGACATATGTTGCTACATAGAGAGGAGAAACCGCACAAGTGTATGGCGTGCAATAAAATGTTTACAACAAATTCAGACCTCAGAGTTCACCAACGTGTGCACTCCACCGAAAGACCCTACAAGTGCAGCTTCTGTCAGAAAGCTTTCAAGCAACGGCAACACCTTAACGATCATATGATAAGTCATACCAAGGAGCGCGCTTATAAATGTATAGAATGCAGCCAATCATTTTCGATCTCTAGCAATCTGAAAAGGCATATGAGACGGACACACTTGGAGAATGTGGACAGAAAGTATACATGTATCTTTTGCTGCAAGACATCCCTTGACATGGATAAACTTACTCGCCATTTGCGTGTACACACCCAAGAACAGCCCTATGAGTGTAAAACTTGTGGAGCAAGCTTCTCTGAAAATTCTACATTACATTCGCACAAGCATATTCACTTGGATTCGAAACCATTCAGATGCGAGATTTGCTTGAAAGAGTTCCGTTGTCCAAAAAGTTTAAACAATCACATAGCGCATCACACTGGGGAACAAGCATACAAGTGTACATTATGCGAACGTAGATTCACCCGACCGGGATCGCTCTTGTACCATCTCCGTTAACAACACTAAACATCACATTTTCCTGTGCGTACTGCAGCAAGTTATTCAAATCTACCCAAAGCCTTAATCGGCACAAAAAAGTAGTACATTGCAAGTTCGACAAATAGTCGTGCTTGCTTATTCTACTCTTAACAATGACCTGGACGTACAAAAATAATGAATTTATAATCGTAATTTTGTTTATGTAATCCTTAACTTATTCTATAGGTTAAGATGGTATTCTTTGAATTACTTTTACACTGAAGTTGTGCTGTTTTAAGATACTACTTGGCTTTCTAGATGATGCATAGGAATAATATCCTGCTCCTCATTGAACCTAAGTGTTTGTAATCTCATAAACAATTCAATGATACTTGTTACTGTTCGAGTTCGTTACAAAATTGCAATGTTGCATTCTGGATACCTGTGTCATCATGTTAACTTGGAGTAATAATTTGGTAATACTGTAATAAGTATTGTAAATATATTGAAATTTTTCAATTTTCAAAGATTTTTAAGTCTTTACATTGGCTTAAGAGATTTTAAGTTATACATGCATGCCAGCACGATATGTGGTAATATTCATCTACAAATTATAAAAACTGACGTCTCTTTATTAGACGAGTAGCAATAAATTACTTGTGTGTAATGGATCCGTTGCTGGCTTAGGACAGCAAAACCCATTATCACGGTTCATATTTAATAAATCGTTTTACATTTATTATACTTAACGTAATAAACCACAATTGTTTACTGTTTCTGTTAACACTTATATTGGTTTTCGTTTCTTCATAATTCCATGTTCCTCTATACTTTCTGATACCCTTTTGAATACCCTATCTGAATAGTTTGACTGAAATAACTTTGTAATCCATGTCACGTCATTTGTAAAGAAAAATTTGCAATCTGAACCGAACACGGTATAGACGTAAAAGAAGATAGAAAGTCCCCGTGCTCGTTTCTTTTCATGAAGCCTTGTAAGTAGATGATTGATGCGGTTCAAGAAAAAGGCATTGGTTCATGTTTGCAACCAGTCAATGGCGATAAAGATTTGTACTTTTATAATACACAGAGAAAATGTGCAGTTTTTCGGCTAGGAAGGCATGGAAAAATGACATTTGATGAATAATTTAGGAACAACGTTTTTTATTTGAGTTTTCTATTCCCATATTAATTTATTCATCATAAAGTGTTGGCTATCAACAAACACAACTTATTAAAGCATCAACGAAACTCAAAACTTTCGCACATTTCTTGGATCGGCCAGCCCCAAGAAACCTTCAACAAAATCGCTAAAATACTTACATTTTTAGTGTCGATTTGCATATGCATTTTTTTTCAGCTCAGGCTAATTTTTTCAGCTAGTCTTTGAAGCTTTAATCTTTGAAGATTACGTATCCCATGAGAAGCTCTTTCACAAGCAGCAATAACGTGGTAAAACAATGGTCATTGGTAATTGAATCCGCGCAGTCAGCAATAATGCAGGTAGGGAGGTATTCTTGCCCGGTGACTTTTTCAACTCCTTCCTTTAAGCTCGAGAATAGGAGCCACAGTTTCAAATTTGCAGATAGCTAGGCCCAACGGATTGATCTGTTATTGTCATTAACTCCTGCTATTAAAATGTGGTGTCCCTGATGAAGCACACGTAGCATCATCATGAATGTGCTTGAAAAACAGTGCAATTTTTAACAATTTAATGGTAGAGATTAATAACTGCTTGTGATCATGCTCGCAACTTCTATCGGTGTCAGAGTCACTGCTAGCCATTGTGTCGCTCAGAGTGGTAAATGATAAATGAAACGCAATACAATGGATAGATAAATGTCTCAGTAATATAGCAAGAATTATTACCATTCTAAAAAATATTTGGCACTCGTTTGGCCAAGACTTCAAACTTCGAAATTATTTTGTTTGACATGCATGCAGTGAACAATATATTTGACCAAGAGAAAATTTCAATTCTCCACTTTCACATTTAAGCCACGGCAAATAATGGCAATAGTAGCAAAGTGAAGTAATTATTATAGTGACATGGTCATCATCCTTCCCTAATCTACATGCATTCAATTCGAATATTGCTTATTTGAGTCCGCCACTAAAGATCGTTGACTAATTGTTTTGGTCCCGATCTTTAAACACCTGTGTTCCATGACTTCTGTCCTTTACAGTTGTGCAGAAAGTGTAAACCTGTTGATGGAAATGGTTTAATACTTATTACTTCGGGTGTGGACATGAGAACAGATCGAAAAGATTGGCTTCTTTTTAATAAAAGTTTAAGATACACTCAAAGTATTCCCACACATTTAAATACTTAAAGTCGTTGAACGTCCCATGTGATTTCTTCGCAGTTAATGGTTTTCATAAAAGCATTGATCAGTTAAACGGCAGGACGCTGGAGTGCTAGATTCTTAAGTTTGTCAGACAATATGCATTATCTCATCGCTGACGCAAAAAGTTTGTAAACTTTTTAGATCCATTTGTTTCCCATACAAAAATAACATCACGTTATTATCCGTAGTTACAATAAGTACATATGTACATAAGTAGTATTTATTAACTAGATATAAAAGAAACTCGCATTATTTTGTTGGTAAAATCTCAGTAATGATCATCTAATTACATATCGTTCCATGGTGTGGCAGTTAGTTTTCTCCTAATCAGAATTCAGCCTTTTTCAGCTGCTTCTCCTGGATAGACATGTACAATGACTAAAAATTATATAGGAAACAACCAACATCTATGAATATTCTACAGGATTGCTGATAGCTTAATATAAGTAAAGTTACTCTGTGGGCACCATCGGAAGCCATATTTGTGTATGCAATTGTTGTACCTGAAACCTTCGCTTGGTTTACAACAAAGCCCCCAAACTAGAGTAGTGGAATTAAAGGTAGGATTAACATAATGAATAGTATATCTTAGACGAAAGTACAGCTTATATTTTCATTCATGTCACGTACTCCAAAATAATATGCGTAGTGTCCCGAAACGATCAGGCGACGATAGCAGAAAAGTTGGTATTCGGAATGCACACAGCAGAATGAAATGTCCTTGTCCACTGGGTACGTGTGCGCATCAGCATTTCTTGTGATAACAATAGTCCACTTCATTAGTACAAACTTTACACTTGAGGGACATATACTAAACCGATAATATGAATAGTATTTGTCTTTCCCAGTTTGCTCTCTGAGCTCAAATGCATTCAAGGACACTGTAAACAATCCAACAATTAACGGTACCCTGAAACCAAACAATTGCTGGCTCCAAAATTCTCCAACGTGAAAAGTTGGGTGGTGAGTGGAATGAGCATTCAATATACAATTATGTGCTCAATAGAAACTAGCTACAATTCTACAAATCAAAGCAAACAGTTATTGGCTTATGCGACTATATTTTAGATCGTCCTGTTTTTGTCACATTGACGCGTCCGGATATTTGGACTTTCGTCAGTATATTTGTTGCAGTTGTTTTCTTATCTAACAAAAATTTAGACACTTCAAATATAAACTTTAGTATATCTCAAATCGGGTAAACACAGACCCAGAATTTCAGAAACATTATTCCATCCATTAATTACCAAAACATATACAGATCCATCGGCAAGGTGCAATTTTAGAGTTCTAGTTCTCCAAGTTTCGCATATTAGAAGACACTTTACAATCAATCATGTCAACGTCCAAGGTGTGTTTGTTCTGTGGGAAATATGTGGCGAGAAATACTGACCTTCAAAATCACATACTATCACACACCAATGAAAAACCTTTCATGTGTAAAAAGTGCAACAATTGTTACGGTTCCAAGCACGCGCTGGGTGCACATGAGAAAGCGCATATTGAAAACAGGATCCAGTTCTCTAGATGCTCAGTATGTCATGTACAATTTTGTAACAACAGACAATTAGAAATACATTCCAGATTGACGCATCCAAATGCTAAGCAGTTTCAATGTCTTCACTGCCAAAAGTCGTTTAAGCAGAAGTATCACCTTCAACAGCACGTGGAGAGTGTCCACCAAATGCACAAGCCGCACAAATGTGTCCTCTGTCCCAAAGCATTTTACTTGAAGTCCACCATGGAGATTCACTTAAGAAGTCACACTGGAGAAAAACCGTACCGATGTTATATATGTCCTCGTCGGTTTACTACTGAGCATCATCTAAATGATCATGTGTTGGTTCATACCGGAGAGAAACCGCACCCGTGTGCAACCTGTAATAAAAGGTTTTCTACGAAATCACACCTCAGTCGTCATCAACGTGTACACTCAAATGAAAGGCCTTACAAGTGCAGTTTGTGTAAGAAAGCCTTTAGCTGGCCGTTAAGCCTAAAGTTTCACATGACAAGCCATACGAAGGAGCGCGACTATAAATGTACCGACTGCAGCCAATCGTTTTGGAACAAAGATTATTTAAGGAAGCACATGAAGCTCACACATAGGGACGGTGTAGCGACGCAGTTTGCATGCATCTTTTGCTTCAAGAGTTTCCCTTACACGAACCAGCTTACTCGCCATTTGCGTGTTCACACAAAAGAAAAACCCTATGAGTGTAAAACTTGCGGGAAAAGCTTCCCTCAAAATGATTCATTAATTTTGCACAATCGAACGCACTCTGGCATCAAACCGTTTAGATGTGAAATATGTCGGAAAGAGTTTCGACGGTCAAACTATTTAACAACTCACATGGCTGTTCACACAGGAGAACAGGCATACAAGTGTACATTTTGCGAGCGCAGCTTCTCGCGGCCAGATTCGCTACGGACACATCTCCATTCACTTCATTACAACACATCATATTCTTGTATGCACTGTAGTAGGTCATACAAATCAACTCGTAGTCTTCGTCAGCACCAGCATCGAATACATGGGGAGTCCGATCAATAGACGGGGTTGATGATTCTGGTTCTAAAAGTGACCTGGGTAGAATTTGTTGTTAGAGTTGGCCGTACAATAATTAAATTTACTGTCGTATAGTATATTTAATGTTCTAAATCGTTATGTGAAGTTGATCAAAGTGTTGCTAATGAAATTCACTTTGCACGGACGATGAGTGTGTACTGATCTTTGATATTACCGGGTTTTATAAATAATATATCAGAGTAATATAAATCTATGCTAATAGTTTAAAGTATAAATAGTACTTGTGTAATCGTCGGTATTGCAATGGATCAATGTTGTACTTTTGATGTACACATGTTCAATAGTTATACATGCATTAACAACAATATAATAATTTTAAGAGATATGTTGTAAATGTATTGTATTATAATTAATATGGGATGCATTAATGCAGATGTTCTAAATTATGCTTGTATATGCTATCACGGTTACTGTAAAATCTGTTTACAAGCTTCAATAAATTGATGTCATTATATTATAGCTAAAATTAAATGATGGATGTGGATTGATTCATTTTTTAAATTGAGTCAACATAGTTTTAGTTCTAATTTATTTAATTAATTAAAGGCATATTATTTAAAATGTTATAATGTACACAGTTTTTAAAGTTGTTTTGCTACCATACGATGTCACCTTTTCAGCAATCGGCAATACCATTATTTTCGTAAACACATCATAGTAAATACAACATAAAACTAAATACATGTAAACACAAAGACGGAAAAACCGAACGGAACTGCAGGGAATAATGTAACCATGAAATAATGGGCACTTTTTGTAAATAAATTATGTCAGCGGGAAACCCAAATACTAATTAGTTAGAAGGTGGCTTGTGCAACCAAAGTTGGAAACTGTATGTTGTAATCCATGAAGGCATAACAAACAAAACCAAAACACATCCTTCTATAGATGTCAAGATTCAATTCGAAAGATTCCACTACTACATATATACAATACATTTAAGGCCTTTTATAGTAAGATTCAGTGTTTGGTACCGCATTTAAGGCAGCATGAATTCATCATCAGACTTCTTTCGTTGAGCGAAACTTGTATTTTATAATTAGAACGCCAGACGTCCATTTTTTCATTTTCATTTTTGGTTAGGCACAGCCAACCGATTGGGATCTATGTTTCAGGATCCACATTTAATTGTTGATAAGTTAAATGTAGGATTTGTTAACAATTGACACTGAAAAAATTGTTATATTATTTTCGAACTTTTTTGTTTACGAGCTTCTCGAAAGTTGCGTGATATTTTTTGCTAAAGAGTTTACAATGAAAATTAACTCTAAAATAGCTAATCGACACAAACTACGGCGCCGACAAACTTTCTCTGATATCTCAAAATGATGTAAATGTGAGATAATATGTACTAAGTTCAGTTCAGCAATATTATGGCCATGCATGTGTCATTATATATCTCAAGTAACTATTTACTTCTGTCCCCTCCAACACTGCACTAAATCAATTATGTATACATATATCAACCACGGCCGTCAAGGAAGTAGTATTGATACCACGATGCAGGAGAATCCCATTTTATTTAATCATTCTACCGCGTCGAGTCATACCAACTACTTTCATATTTCTGCTCGAAATTATAACGCCGTTTGAAACGTTAATCCGGATGATGCCTCAACAAGAAATAAAGATTAGATACCTAAAATTGTCGGAGGTCTTCAATCGTCAGTCCTGCTACACCAGTAATTTTACGTAGAGTTAACAATTAGCGATTAATGCGTAGCCGGAATAGAAAATACATAATAAAATACGGAGTACAAATTATATTTATTACTTGAAACTGCTCCTATCCGAATGGAAAACGCAATTGCTGAATTATTTAAGACTAATTTCGTTATTCAAGAGATATGCTATGCACCTACATTTTGCTATGCATAAAAGGGCATTTGAATAAATACAAAATTTCCATGCGAAATAATAAAACAGTGACCATTGTAATTTGCGGTCGTAATACTATTATGATTAGCATTGTTTGGTACGTAAAAATGCTGTCATATATTTTATCACTGATATATAATGGTTTATTACCTGGTCTTGTAATTGGCTTCGCTTGTTAGTCGAGGTGGAAAAATAACTACAATTGTATTTGAATCATACTTAAAATACATAGCGATTGGTCCCATCTATGCGTTTCCTAACTTCAACGCCCTCAGAAATGTTTACCAAACTTGTCTCCTATTAAGAAGGAATAGGTTTCTACGGTTTGCGAATTCCGATGGTTGTTAATTTAGTTCTTGGGAGATTACAAAATATCTTCACATCAACACCAAAAACTCATGAAGATCTCAACTATCCACTTTTCTGCATCTATTAATTTAGCCGATACTCTTTTTATATAAAGCCATAATTACAACTGTCTCGTGTCATTAAAAACTTTATTTAAAGTGTTAAAAATCAACATAAAAAATGGTTGAAAGGATACATAATAGATGGGACCAAATATGTCCCTGCATTTTATTATTCATGTAAGTCGTTTGGAGGGAAATTCAGTTTTTATTTCCTAATTTGAATTGCCGCACATGATTTATTCCACAATTTTGAAAATGTGGCGTTAATAGTTAGTTGGATGCGGCCCTGATTGGAACTAGCATTCTGTTAGTAGGAAGATGTTTATGATTTACATCTGTTAACAGCTAAAACCACATTTCCTTGTTGATAATCATTGAAGATAAATAGCATTTATTTTCTTTATTTTCTTGCCTTCATCTTAATGACATCTTCTAATCTTCATCATGACATCTACCGAAAATGCGGTATATTTATTGCTCTGAACAGTGCACAATAAAAATTATTAAAAATGACGAAGTACTGGAAACAAGAGTATTCCTAGCAGACCAGCCGCATTGAATATTATTATGCCCAAAATTGTAAGCAAAAGCTGTAAATATCACGGATTTAATAGATTAAAAAATTGTTTCCATTTAAATTACAGTTGTTATCCCCTTTGTCAATGTGATTATAAATCCGGCAGCATTTTCCGAAATTCCTCAATTCTAGAAGTATTCACAACCATTATCCGTAAATCAACTATCAACCAGCCCTTCAATTATTTTTGGGAATGAACTATTCTTTTGGAAGAATCTATATGTATATATCTATATGTGTCTTTAAGTAGGAATGAGTTTATGGCAGAGCGGACAGTGATACGTATAACAGATATTGACATTGTCGCCAATGTATTTCGGCTTACTCCATCATGGCATCATTATGATGGAAACATACTCTTCTTCATTCAACTCATCATAGAACAATAGAAATAAATTGAGCTGGCGCCTTAACATGGCAGTAAGGAATCCTAATGCCTGAGTGCAAAAGAATGGGATACGTGAAAGTATATTCGAATTAAACCAAACGTCCAAAGCTATGCACTCACCATGTAAGCAAGGTTTATCGCTTCAAAAAGTATTAACGCAATGAAAAGATATTTATGAAGGGATGAAGGTACGTCCGGCATAAAAAGAGGTAATGGATCACGCCCGTTACAAGGATCCGAATACCGAGTGTAGTATATCGAAGGACAATTGCTTAGGAGCTACGAGTTTCACGGTGTACAAAGCAATGTAATCCCTGCTGTTATGAGCTTCTTAGCATTTTTAAAAACACATTCTCTTGCGTTATTTACGCGCGACAATTGTTCGACACATACAAATATTATTTCTGGATCATGGAAATGCGTATTCTTTACCAGTCTACTCAATCATAAACCGTACTCCGTTCGTCGAAAGCTTTCAAGTGATATGCATGTGCGTTCAGTATTCAATTCGTTACAAATGTGAACATAACAAACTTTATTGAGTAGTGCGTCTGCGTCTAGATATTATTTAGTCTCTGGCATTTGTCACTGGGATAGCTCGTGGCATGTAGTTCCAATAAGTGTTTGTGGTACGTTTTTTCCGATAATAGAACAACTTTTAGGTTCAACTATTATAAACGTTATGGTGCTGTAATTGGAACTCGTAATAAATTATAATCTCTGATATCCAGGAAAGACCGTACCAGTTCCAGTGCAGCACGTGAACCAATCGTTACGCTTCCAAGCAGATACTCCAAAACATGAGGAAACGCGCTGAAAACGGGATTTGGGAAGCCGTTTTCTCTGCTGGCAGCGCTGAACTGGGCACAAACAACGAACAAAACATTCACAGTAGCACTTTGAATCCAAATATTGAGATGATTAGCTGCGAATCTTGCCAACGAACGTTTCATCAGAAAAGCTCCCTCCGAACGCACGTGAAGATTGTCCACCAAAAGGAGAAACGACACGAATGTCCACTTTGTTCCAAAGCGTTTTTTGGGAAGTCCAACATGGAGGCTCATTTAAGAACCCACACGCTTGAAAAACCTGATCGCTGTGGTGTTTGCAGAATGCGATTTCAAAACGCGCAACATTTGAGGCGTCATATGCTGGTGCATTCTTGGGATAATGTTTATGAGAACGCGATAGGGAATAAACTACTTGGAACAAATTCACACCTCATACCAGACAATGATGTACACTCGGAAGAAATGCCCTACAAATGCAGTGTCTGCCGGGAACCAATGGAAGGGACATCAAATCTTGAGAATCAAGTGGATGGCCATACTAATGAACGGGATTATAAATGTCATGACTGTAGTCAAATATGTGCTATTCCATGCCATATATACTAGACACAGAATCGACTCTTCCAGAATGAAAAAAGGAATAGATTTTCGGATTCCTCGTTGAAAATGAAGTAATTTTAGCATATGACTAATTTTTAAAAATTTCATACAATGGGGCATAATGCGAAAACGCGTAATTTGATGTCGTCGTATAGGGGACCACTTTATTTTTGCCCTACTTGACGGATTCAGTTGAAATTTGGCATGGAGGTTCTCTGATATGGTCTTCCGGGGGTTCAGTTGAGAAAGTGTCAATTTTCGAAACTGGGTCACGTGGGCGGGGTCAAATGTGTGAAATGTTTTTAAAATGGATTTCTTTTTGCAGTAGTCAGCAGATTCAGATGAAATTTAGCAAGACGGTTCTCTGGTATGGTCTTCCTGGGTTTCTGTTGAGAAAAGGTCAATTTTCGAGACTGGGTCACGTGGGCGGGGTCAAATTTTTGAAATGTTAAAAAATGAATTTACGTTTTCCCTATTGGGTGGGTTACTTTGAAATTTGGCATGTAGGTTTCCTTGAGTGGTGTTCCAGTAGTTCAGTTGAGAAAAGACCAATTTTCGAAATCGGGTGATGTGGGCGGGGTCAAACATTTGAAATGTTCAAAAAATGTATTCATTTTTGCCCGATTTGCCGGATTCAGTTGAAATTTGGCATACAGGTTTCCTGAAGTGGTCTTCCACAGATTCGGGTGGGAAAACACAAAATTATTTCACTCTATGCCGACTGTAATCCAGTGGCAGGTCGATTTATTTCATTTTTCCAATTATGGTAATACTGGCACACGGAAAACCGAACAATTGCTTAACGCTTACGAATGGCCACCAAATGAATTATCTCCATGCCTGCGTCCGTCCTAGGTTCGGATGAGTAATTGTCAATTCCAGCATTCGTTAGATTGGAGGAATTGTATGCTAACCAATTTTGCAGACGAGTTTCGACAGTTGTAACGCATTTAGCATATTGACAAAGGGGCCCGTTACTATACGTAATATCCAATACATGTTTTTAGCTTCTAAATTGAGTCGTTTATCATATACGTTGGATTTTAGTTTTTATTGAGATAAATTGAAATCGCAAAATATAGGAACAGCAATGAAAATGATGGATAATGTACACATTATTTGAAATTTTCGTCGTCATGAATATTTCGGGATCTCAACTTCTAATCGCCCCCGATCGTCGTCACCCAATTTACCGTCTCCCTTTTCCGCTGATGTGGCTCGAGCATAACACTTTTTTCACTCAAACTCCTTTCTAGCGTGCATTTGGCGAATGGCCGTCCCTCTGGACGTTCCACACATTCGGGCGCCAGTATTCCAGCTTTAATCTGGAAGGTTCGTACGAAGAGAGACCAGAAATGGTTCCCGGCATGAACACACATCTTTAAACTGAGACTTCCGACGATCACCCTGATGCATAGAATCATGACACGGGTACTGTTTCCCTTTGTTCCGCATTTGGATTAATGGTTCAAATCTTAACTTCTGGTTAACTTAACTTATTTTGAGTACTTATCTCTGATGAAACCGACTCTAGAACTGTTCCTCAATTTTACACTTCACGCATGTCTTCAATTAGGATAGTTTCTTGAACAACGTAAATTGTATCATCACTTAAATAAAATATATCAGTAAATGAATCAGTCGCCTCAATTCGTACCTAATTTCCCAAGAACGAGCTAATCGGAGTAACGTATCGTCAAGAAGATGTCAAATCAGCAAGTGATGGCATGAATGCCAATACATGCATCAGCTCAAAACTATTACACATGTATATCCCACTTTGGAAAATTTTGGCACATTTAAATCGCAACCACTCAGAAGGAAGGAAATGTTCGATGGTCAACAGCGGCATAATAATCACGCGAATGTACATACATGCTTTCACTGACCCGGTTTCGAGAATTGGTGTTTTCTCACCTGAATCAGTGGAAGACCACTTCAGGAAACCTGTACGCCAAATTTCAACTGAATCCGGCAAATCGGGCAAAAATGAATACATTTTTTGAACATTTCAAATGTTTGACCCCGCCCACATCACCCGATTTCGAAAATTGGTCTTTTCTCAACTGAACTACTGGAACACCACTCAAGGAAACCTACATGCCAAATTTCAAAGTAACCCACCCAATAGGGAAAACGTAAATTCATTTTTTAACATTTCAAAAATTTGACCCCGCCCACGTGACCCAGTCTCGAAAATTGACCTTTTCTCAACAGAAACCCAGGAAGACCATACCAGAGAACCGTCTTGCTAAATTTCATCTGAATCTGCCGACTACTGCAAAAAGAAATCCATTTTAAAAACATTTCACACATTTGACCCCGCCCACGTGACCCAGTTTCGAAAATTGACACTTTCTCAACTGAACCCCCGGAAGACCATATCAGAGAACCTCCATGCCAAATTTCAACTGAATCCGTCAAGTAGGGCAAAAATAAAGTGGTCCCCTATACGACGACATCAAATTACGCGTTTTCGCATTATGCCCCATTGTATGAAATTTTTAAAAATTAGTCATATGCTAAAATTACTTCATTTTCAACGAGGAATCCGAAAATCTATTCCTTTTTTCATTCTGGAAGAGTCGATTCTGTGTCTAGTATATATGGCATGGAATAGCACATATATATTGATCAGTGCAATCTCAGGAGACGCACGAAGTCGACACATTTGGAAACTCCAGCACAATTTGCATGTGTCTTCTGTTCAATGACTTTCTCTCAAATGTACAATCTAATGCGGCATACTCTTTCTCATACAGGTGAAAGGCCTTATGAGTGTAAAATTTGCGGAGCGAATTTCTCGCAAAGTTCGTCATTGGTTAAGCAGAACCGTATTCACACCGACTCAAAACCATTCAGATGTGAAATTTGCAGCAAAGAGTTCCGACAGTCGGGAAGCTTGATATCACACATGGCCACACACACGGGAGAAAAGGCGTTCAAATGTACATTTTGTCGGCGCAGTTACATCCGATTGGATACGCTGAAGCATCATTTACATTCAATGCATGGTAATGGGTTGTAATCTTGTTCAAACTGTAACGCATCATTTAGATCTTGTGAGTGCCTTCCGTAATGCAAACAAAGTGAACATTGACTGTACACAGAACTTCTTATTATGACTCCGTGTTAGCGGATACGTTTTCGTTATACGTGCTTTTTACCTGAGCTTTCGATTCCCATATTTCCAACACTAAATGCATGTGTTTAGTAGTTCGCTTATCAAATAGTTTAATAATTATATCTGACACAATGTGACACCATACATTTATTTCAAACATAGCATAGCATTGTGATAATCTGCAGCTATAGATAGTCTTGTTGTATGCCAACATAACCTATAATAAAAATCAAACCTATATACTCCAATTGTTTTATAATTATTTCCCTAAGGTCCAGATTGAAACTGTATCTTTAGCTTTCTTTAACTACTACTTTGAAAGTTTTAAATTCAAGTCAATAACGACAGCAGCTTTACTGCAAGAACATCATCATGCAAGCCGTTTCGATACGCGAAAATATGTTGCGGTTTGATATAATTAAGACATATTCACCAGTTTCAAATAGGTCTAGTCAGAATCTGTAGTTTTGGACGACTGGAAACTATAGAATCAACACAAACTTGGCCCGACTAGATTTATGACTTAAAATCAGAGCGCACATTATTTCTGCACTGGAAACAAAATCAATAGTAACACCTTTGCTGACCGTGTTTGAGTTTTATTATTTTCTAGCACTGCAGTGCGTTGTTGTAGTAAATGTTGAGCTACTTATTGAATTAGTTCAGAGAAATGGTAACACAGGAAAGCATAACTAGTGAATTTGTTCCTGTAATATTACAAATTCGAAACTGGTAATTCCATACTATTAAGTGTAACGCTATCCATTGTCGGATGACACGGTGGTTCGCAATGCAGTTGATATTCGATCTTACTGTTATGTTGTGCTTTTCTGTAAATAAACATTTTAAAAGCAGACCGATGAGAATAAAATACACGAATTCAACTTGCTTCACGAAAGACATTGAGGTTAACTTGCGATCATTGAGGTCTAATCAGGATACCAGATAAATTATGATGATTTAATGTAATGCAAGTTACACACATACCGTAACCAACGCTAGGGCTATTTCATTTCCCTGCATCTAGCGTCGTCTTCTGTAGCAATGTGTTTTGAATAGTTTAAAAGCTCAGATAATATTCCTTATAATCTCCATAGTTCAGAGTTTTACTTTATAACCATTCAATAAAAGCATTTTGTCCTTAAGGCTGGAGTAGTGATTCACAAAACGCTGCACCAAAATTATTTTTTGAGATCTTTTTCATCTTTCATTTATTTTGCTATCGCATAGGAAACAAATCGAAATCCGGTCGATTATAAATCCAGACCCCAATTGCGGAAAGGAAACATTCTATAATCAAAATTAAATTTTCTTGAGACTGTCCCAAATAAACTACATACAATTACGAGAATGCGACCAAATTTATACAATTCTTTATATAATTTATACTGGCTTCATGCAAATTGAGATTCGGCCAAATGTATTTTTAAAGGAGTACTACCATCACATTACCTTACACACGTCGCAGTAAATTATCAGTTTAAAATAGTCATTACTAGCGAGTAAATTTGACAATGACAATATAACATACAGGACATACAAAAATATAAATGACCGACAAGAGCAACATCTAAAATTACCTTAAAACGACTGTTCGCTTAGTATGGTAACCGTGAGCAAATGATATATTTCTTTATACATAAGTCTTTTGTGCCCAGTTCGTTTCCCTGTGATGACAAGATTATTGCCGGCAATTTCATGTGGGATACATATCTCGTGTACTTACATTCAACATTTACTCCTTGTAACATCTTTCCAGCAGGATGATCAAATTGGATACTCCTATTATAATTTATATTGTGGCTTTATATGGATATACAAACAATTATCCTGGAGTAAAGCAGCTAACAGTATTGAAACTGAAATTTTCTGAAAACCGAAGTACATTTGCTTGTATTCCAAGTTTTAAAAATATGACATAGGACATTCTGGAACATAAAGCAATAGTTTGTTGAGGTCAAATAACACAAAACCATATTAAAATTACATCATGCCATCCAAGCACGTTTGCCTGTTCTGCGAGAAAGCCGATCCGATTAAGGATAGGCTATACAGGCATATTCGATCTGACATAAACGAAAAACCGTTTATGTGTTCAATGTGCGGCAATTGCTATCCTATAGCCGAGACACTGAAAAAGCATGAGCAAGCACATGCTGGAAACAGAATCCAGCCAGCTCACTGTTCACAATGCAATATCTTATTCACAAGCAACAGACAATTAGAAGTTCACAGTAATTTGATGCATCCACATGTTAAGCAGTTGTATTGTGGATCCTGCCAGCAATAATTTTTCCAGAACAAAAGCCTTCAACGGCACGTGAAGAGTGGCCACGAGAAGGACAAACAGCACAAATGTCCACTCTGCCCCAAAGCATTTTACTCGAAGTCCGGTATGGAGGCTCATTTAAGAACCCACACTGGTGAAAAACCATACCGGTGTAATATTTGTGCTCGAGGAATCAATACTCGGAACGATCTTAACTGTCATATATTGATACATACCGGAGAGAAGCCGTACAAGTGTACAACTTGTAATAAATGGTTTACTAGAAACTCAAAGCTCAGAGTTCACCAGCGGATACAACGAGAGGCCCTACAAGTGCACTTTGTGTCAGAAAACTTTTAGCCAGTTGCAACACCTTAAGCGTCATTTAACAACACACACCATGGAGCGGGCTTATAAATGTACACAGTGCGGCAAATCATATTCTGACCCAAGTAGTCTGAAACGTCACATAAAGTGGACACATTTGAATGGTGAACGGAAAGAGTATAGATGCATCTTTTGCTCCAAGGATTTTTATAAATGGTGCACCTTTACTTCCCATTTGCGTGTGCACACACGGGAGAGACCTTTTGAATGTGAAATTTGTAGTGCCAGCTTCTCCCAAAGTATATCATTACGTTTGCACAAGCGTACTCATTCCGGTGCAAAGCCATTTAGATGCGAAATTTGCGTGAAGGAATTCCGACACTCGAAAACTTTAATAAATCACATGACGGAACACACGGGTGAACAAGAGTACAAATGCAACCTCTGCCAACGTAGTTTCCGCAAGTCGAGATCGTTGAGGTACCATCTTCATTCCGAACACTACAAACTGTCATTCTCCTGTTCAATCTGTACCAAATCGTTTAAGTCTACATGGTACCTGAAGCAGCACAAGATATGATTACATGCAGAACCCGCAAAATCAATGGATATAGTATAATTTGTCCAGTGTACAGATATGCTCATCATATATTGTTTCACATGTAGTTGTTTTTAATTGTTTGTGACGTTTGTTTCGTCAGACTGAAATAATGATTTGATGTATTTCTTCGTTTTTTGTTACTTTTTAATTCCATGGTTATATAAAGTTTTCTTCGACTATTGAATTACTGATAATTCATGAAGTTATTGGTAATTATTTATAATATGTCAACCTTGTAGATTTGTAAATAGAGTTTCCTGTTGTTTGGATTTGATGCCGGCATATTGGTTGAAGCTTCGCCGCTGTTATGTTTGCAGAAAGTTCATAGTATATTTCTAGCACTTATAATTAACGTAAATAAAATCCAATTTCTGTTTAAGTGTTAACCAATATTTATCATATTATATGAGTTGCCATATTAACTATATAATTTAAACATTGTATTATTTCCTAGCATTGGGATGATATGAAAGCAAGCAAGTTAAGATTTCGCCGCTAGCAGTTTACATGTTTGGAATGTTTCCATTTATATAAGTAACACTAGGACAGGGTGTTGTCATGATCAACTGGTACTACAAGTAATTAATAGACGCAACTGAAGCATTGGATATACAATTTTGTTTAGAGTAAAGTAAACTCTGACTAGCCCAAACAGGCCATCAGATATGTGACTCAGAAATACGACAATATTCTAAATGTTACGGTATGAACTTATCTATATTATTAATACACAACTTGGAATTTGTTTGTCCAGCTAAAAACTTTTTTATTTCTCAACGCACACGGGTGATCAATACGTCATTCGACTCCAAATTGAATGGCGGAGTGCCTTGAGAGGTTGACATGGTGAACACACAACAGCTAAATAAATAATTGAGGTCAAAGGTCAACAACTTAAATGTTTTCTTTTTATGTCCCAAAGTTATAAATTTAAAGATGATTTCTATACTATTATTATGCCAGCAAAAATAGGAGATGTCTCACTTTGAAATATGTTTGATATTTGAGGTCAAAGGTCAAGTTTGAAAATTCAGTGAAAATCAAAGAATACGGTGGTATTACATTCCGCCATTGTTGCACCATGATAACTAAACGCAGTTTAGAAGTTGAATACTAGAATAAAATTAAATGCGTCTGACATATTAATTGGGGGAAAGGTCAAGCAATTTTACGTATTACTACAAGCGGACACAACCACTTAACAAACGTTTCGTTCCAATGGAACTGTGAAACGTGTATGCTGCGATAACTGACACTAATTTATCCAAATGATGTCCGTATCGGTATTTTGAACAAAAAATATTATAATTATTGAGTTTCAGCGTCCTTATTAAGGACGGGATTTTCTAGTATGATATAACTTATATGAAATAGAAATAGTAGGTTACATCGCATCAATCTTTTTATCTATCAGATGAACTATAAAATTGGCTTAGTTGTCGACACTGTGAATACGAATGGTATAACGATTACTTTACAACCGACAAGCACATATTAATTGAGGTAATAATAAATGTCCGTTCTTTACCATGCGCCATAGATGTGTAAATTAAATTATTACTCTTTGAATATGGGAACTTGTTTTCACAACTAGATTGTTTGGACAACAGAGTAGCATGAAACAAAATGAGCTGAACTGAACAGACGATAGTTGTAAACATATTCGAAAGTTATTAGCTCACACTTCCGAAGTGCTTGACCAGTATTGTAGTGACATCTACACAAATATTTATTCAAAAACAGGCAACTGATTTCTTCCAACAAAAAATATTTGAGTCCCTCAGTAGGTAACGTTAAAGGACTGGTCTTCCTGCGTTCTAAGTGTGCGAAATATAGGTAATTCTGATCATTGTATGCCGTACAATTATTGTTGTTACTTACTCAAATTTTGTATCGTTTTTTACTGAAACTTACAAGGAAGGTGCACCAACCGAAGCACGCCTAGTTCAATGAAAATTCGCACAAATACTAATTTCGGGGCGCTGATTTCATATCTGATGCAAAAAATCCCGTTTGGGTACATTCACATGAAGTACGGTACAGGTGTACTTTCGGTACTGGCATTTTATAGATAATTTGGTTTGCATATGTGTACAAATGTTATGACGTTAATCAATATAGGAGTTCTTGGTAATCATTATTTGTCACGGCACCACGGGTTAAATGTGTAATATTGTGACGTGGCGTCGCTCAGAAGGATTGGGGGTATAACATCTAATAAAGGTAACTTGTGGAACACTAGTGGTATACCCCTTAACTATAGCCATGATATATCCCTTTACTATTGGTTTGATATACCCTTTAACTATGGACATTGTATTACCATTTACTATAAAATAATTATTAATGCTATGCCGAAAGTAAATAGTAATACAATGTCTATAGTCAAAGGGTATATCAAACCTATAGTAAAGGGATATATCACGCTTATAGTAAAGGGATATATCATGGCTATAGTTAAGGGGTATACCACTAGTGTTCCACAAGTTACCTTTATTAGATGTTATACCCCCAATCCTTCTGAGCGACGCCACGTCACAATATTACACATTTGACCCGTGGTGCCGTGACAAATAATGATTACCAAGAACTCCTATATTGATTAACGTCATAACATTTGTACACATATGCAAACCAAATTATCTATAAAATGCCAGTACCGAAGGTACACCTGTACCGTACTTCATGCGAATGTACCCAAACGGGATTTTTTGCATCAGATATGAAATGGTACGTACTGGTTTTTGTTTCATGGAAATCGGTTGAAAAATGACGAAATGGTCTCGGATCTACGATTTCAACTTTAACCTCACTTATCTCAGAAACAAAATGGAGTAACCAAGGGAAACCACCGCCGTTAGGTTTCCAGTCACCCTAGCTACCAACGGTGTCAAAATCATTTGAATCAAAAATTTGATTTTTTTTCGTGGTCGAAACCATATAATTTTCGACAATACATAATTAAGTATATTTCAATCCAATCAAATACAATTGGCTGCCTGTAGAAGTGGCGTGAAAATGGGCGAGCAGTATTGGGAACATGATGCTAAGAGAGAGCCGGGACGGAACATCCAATGACATTAAGAGCCCATCATAAAGTGGAAATTGAGGATGTTTATGATAATGAAGTGGGTGGAGCCTGTGCAGACGGACGTGCAATCATACATCAGCATTATTGGCTCTCACACTCATACATCACCATCACCACCACAAAACTAGTCACGCAGCAGCAGCGCAGTTTTGAAATCAATAATTTCAACACTAATTGTGATCAGAGATGGGACAACGCCTTTTTTTTGCGTTATCGTTTGCGTTACCGTTATCGTTACTAACGATAACGCTAACGCTAACGGAAAAGCTTTCCAAAAAGTAACGAATAACGATAACGATAACGCAAAGACTCCCCAAAAGTAACGAGTAACGAAAACGATAACGCAAAGGCTCTAAATGAGTAACGAATAACGACAACGATAACGCAGTTTAGAACACGAAATAAAGAAATATAACGCATGAAAAATGATCTGGAGTCCGGATTCCGGACAGGCCAGCCGACCACAACTACACTCACATCGATAGCAATTTTTATGCAGTATGACAACGTCGAAGCAAAATAATCGACAGCATTTCATATTTCGTTGTCGTTGGCACGTACTTGTTTCATACACACGTACTTTTTTAGTAACTTGTTTCATACTTTGGCTTTCATTCTCATTCAAGTGATGTCACGTTCCACTTTGATTTCATCTACTCATCTTCGACAACATTTTCTTAAATAATTTTACCATACATTAGTCGGTATTAAAGCGATATCTTGAATAAACCATGGATAACAAAATGAATACCCTAATCACGCCGTTTGTTAACGTAGCCGCAGGAAGGCAGATGAATAAGCGTAAAAGTGTAGCAAATGGTTTATTAGACGATCGTCATTTCTCTTTGATGACAACACAACCTGGTAAAAATGGGGTTACCAAACTAATTACCAAGTGTCTTATGTGTCCTTCTGAAAAAACGATTTCCGCTGATACGAGGTCCCAGTCAAATTTGAAAGCACATTTGCAAGTGAGTAATAATATTTGCAATATTTGTTAATACTAAATTTTAAAAACAGGTACCAATTAAAGCTGAAGTCCTGTAGTAACGTTCTAAATTGTATTTCGGTCTAGGCATGCCACCAAAAGGAATATGAGGAATATGAGCTGGAGAAGAAGAAGAAATTGAATAAAGTGGAACCACTTTCACATTTCGTAGTAGGAGTGACATGTGGCCGCCAAAAAAAAATTGATATTTTAATTTTGCAATACATCGTAAAGGGAATGCGTCCATTGTCCACTGTTGATGATAAGGCATTCCGGGAACTTATAGAAGGTGAATTAAATTTAAATCTTCTCATTCACATTACATGCATTCATTTCATACAAGTTCCATCGTAATATTTGTCTCACACTTTAATTACAGCACTATCGAAAGGAAATCCGGTCCAAGTCATGTCGAGAAAAACGTTAACACTGCGGATTCGTGAAACATGCCAGACCGAGGTGGAACTGATGAAGGAAAAATTTAAGCAAATACAGTACATAAGTCTCACCGCTGATGCCTGGACAGGTCATTGTCGATCATTCCTGGGCGTGACCGCGCATTGGATTAATCGAAACTACAGTCGAGGTTCTGCAGTCCTGGCATGTTCTCGTTTCAAGGGATCACATACATTTGACCGGATTGCAGAGAAATTGGACACAGTTATGACATCCTTTGGGATCGCCGGAAAAGCTACTTGTATTGTTACTGACAATGGGAGAAATTTTGTCAAGGCCTTCGACGAGTTTAGTGTGGACTTTGAGGAGCAGGAATTACTGGACGCTGAAGAGGAAAAAGATCTCGGAGATGAAGAAGGTGATGCAGATGAATGTAACGAAGTTGAAGTTTCAAATGTCCTGAATCTCAAAAGTGCCAATGTAATTACACTACCCCCACATATCCGCTGTGCATCTTACACTTTAAATTTGGTGGCAACCAGTGATTTGAAAACTGTAATAATAGATATATACCTAAATTCAAGTATTCCGACGCGATTTTATTCATTATATACATGCTTGCTTATGTTTAACTATGTGGGTTTCAGGTCAAAGAGAAGGGTTTATACCACAAGGCTATTTGAAAGGCAACGAAACTTTGGAACCTAAGTTTGCATCCCAGCGTTGCAGAGAAGATTAAGGATGTGTGTGGAAAGAATCTTGTACGGCCGGGCGTTACTCGTTGGAACGGACTGTTGGACTCCTTGAGAAGGATATTATCATTGGAAAGTCATCTGGTGGAACTCTGCGGGAAATTGGACGTGGCAGCTTTTAGTCTGAAAGAACTGGACTTTCTCCAAGAATTTATTAAGGTATCTACTCCGATTGCGCACGCTCTAGATTTGCTCCAAGGAGAAAAAACGATGTTTCTAGGAGCGCTGCTTCCAACCATTCAAAATCTACTTGGCATGTTGGAAGAGCAGAAGGAGAAAACAAAGTACTGTGAAAAGTTTTTGGAGTCATACATCAATCGAATTCAAATGCGATTTCGTCAAATATTGACAATTGACGTGGATAACCCTTCACAATATGTTTACTCAGCGATTGCTCACCCGCTCTACAAATTACGTTGGCTGCGTGCCGATTTGCGTGACAAAATCAAAGCAAAGTTCATTGAAGAGTGCCGGAAGTTTCTCACTATAAATAAACTTGATTCCAAGCCCGCAATGAATATAGAAAATCCACTACTAAGCTTTCCAGGAGATGCTGAATGCGGCACATGTTTTACTCCAGATGAAATTGAGGTACAGATTGTGAGCTTTCTAAACGAGCAATCAATGGAATTATCTTTGCTGGACGATGCACGTTATCAAACCATTCGTCAGGTTTTCCTACGGTATAATACGGCATTACCGTCTTCGGCACCTGTGGAGCGCTTATTTTCCTACGCTGGCATGATTCTCACAAAGAAACGTTGCTTACTGAGTGATACATTGTTTGAAACGCTTGTGTTCCTGAAATATAATTGGCTTCAAAAGGATGAGGAGAATTAACCCACGTAAATTTGTTACACATATTTCTATCCCTTTTTTTGTAACCAATGTAAATTATCAAATAAATCTAAATGGATTTGGAATAATAATGTTATTATGGAAATTTGGATTGCATTTTATTGTGTTCCCATAATAATAATCATAACTGAGAATCTCCCAAATTACATTCAATACTACTGCGGTATTTGACAAAAACGTTAATTCATTCTGAAATTATCTACTTTTATTGAAAATTAAGATAACACCACGGCGTTCTGTAATTTAATATAACGAACAACAATAACGCCATCGCGATCTGGAATTTAAAATACTGAATAACGCTAAGGCGATCAGAAATTTCAAATAACGAATGACGATAACGCTAACGTAATCTAAAATTCGAAATAACGAATAACGATAATGCTAACGTAATCTAAAATTCGAAATAACGAATAACGATAACGCATAACGCTAAACTCAGCGGGAAATAACGAATAACGATAACGCTAACGCAATCTAAAATTTGAAATAACGAATAACGATAACGCATAACGCTAAACTCAGCGGGAAATGACGATAACGCAAAACGCACTCGAGTGCGTTACCCAACTATGATTGTGATCGTATTCATTTCAAACTAGCATACGTTTATAGAGCAGAAATCAGTGTTTCTGCCAGTATATTATAATAAGCTGTGCAGTGCGTATAAAAATTTCCATCAGGATTTTACTGGAGGAGCATTTTCCATGTATATAAGTGACAATCAACACAACTACACTTACTCGTTCAGTAAAATCCTAATGGAAATTTTTATACGCACTGCACAGCTTATTATAATATACTGGCAGAATCACTGATTTCTGCTCTACAAACGTATGATAGGTTGAAATGAATACGATCACAATTAGTGTTGAAATTATTGATTTCAAAACTGCGCTGCTGCTGCGTGAGTTTGGTTGTGTGGTGGTGATGAGTATGAGAGCCAATAAAGCTGAGGTATGAATGCTCATGTACCCACCGCGGCGAATTCAACTGCAGAGGAATTGCCATTCTAGGAAAGCCCGTTAAGCACACGACAGTTGAAAATGCTTTCGCTTTGTCATTAAATCAACAGAGTTCGCTTTATCTAATATTTATCTTTCATAAAAGAGCAAAAATAAGGACGGCAGTATAGCGGCTTGAAAATAAGTTCATTATAATTTCAATTCATTTCGTCGAGAAAGCGCGGAAAGAAAATGTAAATAAATAATGAGGCAAAAATCAGTTATCTAACTGGAGTCATGGCGTGGCATTTCTTTTAGCCAACATACCAAGTTGTACATTTAGTTGATAGCCAGACAGTACGCGTCGATTCGAACTACAAACCTCCGCAATTAATTTTTATATTTGAGAAGTGAACTGTTTGATAACATTTTAAACCGACTGGGCAACTGCTTTGTTATGGAATGCGTTGGATTTTTACAACATCTTGTTCTCTCGTCGCATGAATTACTATCTCACACTAATCGATTCAGATCTAGAGATACCGTAGTTTCCGGTCTTCACTCCAGTGCATAGTATAAGCGGCGAATCCATCGACTTCAAAGTAGTTCTGTATTTTATATAGTTAAGCATTTCCGCAATCGCTCCGACAACTATTTATATTCCCAAGTTGAGCTGGCATCGCATTAGATTCAAAGCGCTGTTAAAGTTTCTAAATAACTGTATGTAAAATAGAAAGCTATGCCAAGTGGAGTAAAAACACAATCGATGTAGTGTGTAGCTCCGTCACTAAATAACCGAAGTAGAAGAAAATCATTGTTCTAATTTCATTTTTATTGATTTTAAATACAAATGCCCGTGTCACATTTCCAATGTGTAATACAAGTGATTTTGTTGAATTCTTGCAATAATCATAACAATATTTTGTAATAAACCTTAAGAAAAGCATACTGTCATGCAACCGAATTTTTTATAAAATTACATGCATTGGTGCAATTGATTGTTTATTAACTACCGGAAGCATGAAATGCTTTGAAAGGTAGTTATAGCGATTGATCTGTTTGTCTGTCTGTCTGTCTGTCTGTAAACACTCTAACTTTCCTCCACGTTGACCGATTTGGCTCAAATTTGCCATAGGGATACCTTGGCCCAATGCCCCGTTCCCTATTGATTTTCAGCCACCCAGCTCGTCATTGACCGGAAGTATGGGGGTCAGCGTCTTTGGGGTGGTGGGGGTGACAAAGCAGTGAAAATGTTTTATTGTATGAATCGATAGAGAGGTTCAAGACGAACATTTTTTGCCAAGGTACCATGGGTCAAATCGGTGACCTGGCGGTGGGAGTGGGCCTCAAATGTATACGGGTTCCCATGCATAAAATTGTTTATTGCATGAATCGGTGGATATGTTGAATTTGAATTAATTAGAGTTAGTGTAATGGTCAAATACGTATAAAAATTAGTTTGTTCGGCATGCCCGACTATTCCGGTAGTTATATATTAAAGGTTTGCACCTTACTAGTTAATTTATTAGAGTTTTTTGGATTCGCATATTGGAAATTCACACCGAGAATTATATTCCTAGTAACTTAAACTTAGAAAAGAAGAATAAAATCATCATGTACAACTGCTGGGCTATCGAAAATGGTTGCCACATTTGAAATCAACTCTTAGACCTCGTACTTTGAATTCCATTGCAGCCTTGGTGCTCGGTCGAAAGAAAATCATCGGAGCAATTGAACACAGGCAGTGGCCCCAAATATCTTTGTCAACCAATTTATTTTTATCGATTTTTATGTAAACAAGGGTGCCCGTGCTCGCAATGCGAGCATTATACAAATCGTTAATCCACGTAGAAAATGCTGTGCTAGACACTTTAAGACTTTTGGGTCACGCGAAATTCAATATTATAAAACTTTATGGATACTAAGTACTAAATCCATTGACACCACAGTGAATAAGCATATGAAAGTTGTTCGGAAAAAAGTTAACCATATTTCATAATGTAGCCGATAGCGTCTTAATTTAATCGCTAAATTAATGTTATACATCACCATAGAATAATATCTCGAACTGAGCATTGTACTCCCTCTGCAAACTTTTCATTTCCCAAGTTGTTCATTGAGATATTTTGTGACGCAGTCGTTCCATACAGAGTCACATTGTCACAAATACAGTACTATAGATTCAAAACAATATGAACACCATGGTAATTATTATCATTAAAATGCAACAAACGTTTTGCTTACCATAACACCTTATAACACTATTATAATCCTCCGATTGAACACCTACTCCATATTTGCAATCAGGGTGCCAAACTACATACCAAAACTGATTTTCATTAAATTATGACAAACTTTGAGCTTATCATGACACGTTATCACACCTTGATAAGCCTCGTAGTTCAAAACGGACTCCATATTTAAAATCAGGGGTAAAAATTACGTATGGAAACCAATTTTCATTTAATTATGACAAACTTTAGGCTTATCATAAAAACATGATAAGCCTTGATAAGCCTCGGATTTCTAATCCGACTCCATATTTGAAATTAGGGTAAAAATTTCCTACAGAAACTGATTTTCATTAAATTTTGACAAACTTTAGGCTTACGTTATCGCACCTTGATAAGCCTCGGATTTCAAAACCGATCCTATGTTTGAAATCGCTAACACTAACGCACTAACAACAACAATAACAGCTGCGTGGATAGTGGCTTCACACACGTCAGGCTTGTGAAATATCTAAATTGAGCTGTGCTGCGCACTGCGAAGAAACAGGACTGAACACGTACGGGAACAGACGTACATCACGCAAACTCTCTTGAGATGCAAGGGTATTGATTGATATAAAAAATATTTACTGCTTCAACGATGCATGTAAATTTAATGTAGGCAAACGTTAACTAAAATCGGAGAAGAAAAATGGAGCAAAAACTATGGACTTCATGTAGGATTAGAACCTGGGGCCGCAAGTCAACAATCTAGCCACTGCGCCACAGCGACCACTGCTGCACAAAGGCGGTGTAGAAGTAAGGTAAAGTACAACAGCTGAAAAGTGGACACATCACACATTTATACTTCCTTTGTAAGGTAGGATAGCACGCAGTATAGGTTGTGGCCAGTGTATTTGGTTGGACCCATCAGTTTATGCTTTGGTATTTTATCTTCCATTAACACTATTTGAGTTGTGTGTGGACTACGGCGAATTTCGATTGTTTAGAACTGACACTTTCGTGTAATGTGTCAATGAATGTATGTACTTGCAAACGGATTGATATAGTTTCGACATGGCCTGGGCTGTTCTTTTGTAAAGACTAACAGGATGACTGAAACTTTCCACTGCAAATAACAAAATACCCAGCGAAAGTCCGTACAATAAAATTATAAATACTGTTGACATGTTTCCATGAATATCTGGTGGTTTCAAAGATGTGTCTCTCAAAACTGGATTAAATTGACTAGCCCTACCAGCACTATCCACCAGCCAGTCCCAAATGCCAGACTGCCTGAATTCTTAAGATCACATTGGGATGAAAAGAACCAACCAACTGAAGTGCGAATGAAATATTTTGTATGATCTCATTGCCGACATTTACCCTAAAGTGTGGATGCGCTTGAAATAATCGTTGTGCAAATATATTTGCCTTGTAGGATGGCAACAACACAGCTGCCTTTTTGCACTTGTCAAGATGCTTCGAAAAAAGTATTTCTTGTGAATCCGTCAACATTCCTAATATCTCTGTAGCATGTGTAGTGAAACTGGATATGTCCATAGTACTAAAGACCACTGGCAAACTTTTTGCCGCTTGCAAGAAACTATTTCTGGTATTTGGATGAAGGGATGTGTGATTTTCAATATACGAACTAAAGTTGAATTTTGTTGATATATTAGTGCCTTTCTCAATTTGAATTGACTCTGCGACCTGCGACCATTCCAAAATTTCTGAGAAAGACACAAACGAAAATCTGGGTTCACCAAGCTCAACTGAATCGTCTGATAATTCCGGGATGGGAACTTTCAATTTTTCAAGCTCCCCGTTCCTTATATACGGATGATAGGAATGAATACTCTGAGCTCTGGTGTAAATAGTAAATCTTTCTTCCACTAACTCCTCCAATTTTGTTTAAGGTAGCAACATACTGGATGAAACCATCTTGTCGATATTTGTGCTTTTGAATCCACCACTAAGGACAACAGCCACAAACGATGCTGCGGCAATTACAATTCTAAGTTTCTGGTTATTTAGTAAGCTATCTGGAAACGGATTGCCTTGTTCCATTACAAGTTTAATGAAATGTGCCAAATGTCCATATATGCTTACTCGTCGGGACGCATTCATGGTAATTTGACGATTTGCCTCAGCCAAAGTCAGCCATGAGATAAGGATCCAGGTCCATATATAAACGTCATACACTTTAACCAAGTCCAACAAGCCAAACATATGCTGTCCTTTGTCCCCACCACAACTTACGAAAGCGTAGTTGGTCGTGACGTCTTTGTAAGGTAGACTGAATGCTTCGGCAACGCCGTCATCCACGATATAAATTTGCAACTTTGTTCTTTGGCTACGAAATACAACTTGGTCTGTGTTTCTGAGAATTCTTCCGTTTTTGCAGTAGTTTTGATCGATTAGCAGCGTTGCATTTGATATAATTTCAAATATGACGGATGCGATTGCAGATGCTAGCATATCATCAGGAAGAATATTTTGCGCCGTTGTAGTGAATTCCCGTTTAGCATTGCCGAACGGCGGTAGGTTATGACAGCGTATCAATTTTGCAAGAAATCTGAGAGACGAATGCTCCGGTGGAACTGCCAAATTGTGATTATTATCAATGTGCCAAAGGGTTTCCTCGTCATTTGGAAGAGGGCTACGGGACAAATGTCGCATGCTTGATACATTTGTGCAAACCCAACACCAATATGTATCATTTTTCTTTTTTATGAATTCCATTTGACAAATGCTCACCGTCTGATATGCATTTTCTTCGCTGCTTAAAGTTGTATTTGCGGACTCTGACGAAAATGTAATATTAAACACCGGAACACTTAAATCCATGATGAACCAGTTGGTTTCTGCCTCTAGGAAGCGCTTGAAATTAATCAAAATATGAGTTTTCGGGGTATCTGAGAACGCCACTTTGAAGCGCTCTAGAACAGATGTATACTCTACACTGTGCCAAAATACCAAAGGGGAAGGCATTCTTCGTAACATTGCTTGAGGCACTGGGATAGAAATCTGAACCTGCAATTTCCATGGTCTTGATTGGGCAACAAACTTTGTGAAATTGAGAGCTAAGCACAAATCTTCAACTTTTTCAGATGACGAAACATTAAACTCATGAATGGAGAAATACTTGGATCCACGACATACAAACGTGGTACCATCTTTCACAACTGTGGTCTCGTTTGCGTCCAGTAATCCGTGGGGAATCCAAATAGGATTGTACCGATTGTAAGGGTACGCATTCATCTTAGACACCACAGCAAATTGTGGACGACGAATAATTACTCCAGAATATGATGCTTCGATGTCAATGTTTGGTACATTATCAATGATAACGAAGCCATTTTACTGGTCAATTGGGTACATCAATTCCGAAATATTTAAGAAAGTGTCTCTGGCGGGGGAATACATTTTGATTGACGCTTTCTTTTTGTTTATTTCTTCGGGCGTTAATTTAGCGAACAAGAACTCATTGATTTGTTCATTAGAGAGGGATTCAAATGTATTTATTCTAAAGCTGTAGCTGTTCTCATCTATCCCTCTGGTTGCATTCGCAATTGAAAAGAACGCGATCGTAGAAATAATCCAAATATTTGTTGATTTATTCATTTTTGAGAAATTTCAAAACTCCTTCCTCTTGGATTCGATACGTTCAGATACAAGTGAAACTACGACAATTGTAACTGGTCAATTCTGATTATCGGATATATTTAAGCACGTAGCACTGTATAATAATATGTCTGAAGAATCGTCTCCAGCGGCTATTGTAGCGACAGAGTTTGTATAGCAGCTACAAGCCATGGTATCAGAAGCGAGTTCACATTTGCAGGAAATGGTTGGCGACAGTCGTCCGAAATACGATTGAAATTATTGATCGTCACTGTTCCAAACCAATTTGAAAAACAATTTTATTCTCAAATGAACTCTGACTACCTATGATGAACGTTGTGGAAATAATTACTTATTGATTAGATAGAGATTATAGGATCTTCATTTGTTGGAAGTATGGTAATCATATGGAAGTAGTGGGTCGTAATAGAACATTTTATCATTGTACATATTTCACTCTACGAACCAGGAATATTTTTGCAGAGTATACCGATGATGATATGGAAGTACACAAGAGCAAGACACAAGCCGTCTCCTATTTTCATACGCCAAAATATTATTTGCTATTGCTTACATGAATGTCACTGTTACAGCCAAGGTGAAAACAATAAATTATTTACATCGCACCAGAATTTCTTTATAGGTTTGGATACAGGACAGTGCAGATTAACTAATGGCCTAACTCGAGGCCGATCAAAAACCAATGGCTATCTGTAGTACATTACATTATGGTTTCATTACATTATTTCGTTCATGAAAGCTCAAGTGCATTTTCTACATCCTTTACTCATGCTTCAGTTGCCACTGAAAAATACACGCTTTGACTTCATAAAGAGAAAGGTAAGCGGGATAATGGAAGCTGTCTGATCTGGATGTCGTCTTAAATATACCGCTTTTATCTCTGTAAAATTAAAAAATATCCACGAGACTGCTATTGGTTCCCACAAGGGCGCAGCCAGGGTGGGGCGAAGGGGGCATGGCCCCTCCTTGACTTGGACTTTTAGCATTACGTAGATGAGAGGGGAGGGGCAAGGCTATACATTACGGGTATTTCGTGGCCCCACCCTGGCTACGCCCTATGGTCCCCACTCTGAATTTACTTTTTTCCTTTAAATGTTCTTGGCCTCCACACTACCTAAATTATAGTACGAAAGGTGTGTTGGATTATGTAAATTATTTATTCCTCAAAATTTAATTCACCAGGGTGACACATTACATTATTCGAACGTCGCTACGAGTTCACCAAGTGTGGGAGTTATTGAGGTACACCGATCGTACAGTTTCTGCCTCGTTGTTGTTATAATTTACTGCCAACTTCTTAACTGGTGCGAACGATTTATGATTGTCAACCTTTCTCACAATACCTACTAAAAAGTCTAATTTTCCCTTTTATTGATGCAGATCTCCGAACTAATTACCTATAGTTGTATAGGCATTTTGCAAGTACTTATTTCCAACCGGCTATAAATCGATATTCCTGCGTGTAAAATATTACTTGATTTTAACGTCCTTAAGTGTTTCCTACCAAGCGTGAGGGACACAGATCGTATTTGCTCTGCCTACTTGTTGAGATTATTTACAGTTAATTGCATTGGTGGTGCCAACGTTTGATGATTGTAAACAGTGCCGTAGCAAGCTCTGGCCCGGCCCGGGGGAAAATCTAGAATAAAATCTACTGAATAATATAAACATACCTACGTGTTTTACTATGTGATTTCGTCACCCTTAATTCAAATCTCATTTAACATTTTATGTTCAACAACTGATATGAAATGTAGTTAAATCATAAATACATAGCTCACGACCAGTTGATTCCCACTATTATATTAATTTGTAATTACTTTATACACAAAAAGATTCTCGCTGTAATATTTAATTATAGATGTGATGGAACCGTTTTCATTGAAGTTTCGCAAAGTCAGAGCAAAGTCAATTTTCATAGAAAGTTTCTTCGCAAGTGTGTCATCGCAGTTCTCCGAAACCTTTTTCACATCACCTCGAGGTCTCCCAAAATTTAACCTAAGTACTTCAAGGAAATTTCTCACAACAGATTTTCACAGTAATTCGTGACGGCCCTTTTCTGTCGTAATTTTTTTAACGCCGGCTTCATTGCGAACTTTACTGCGAATTTTATCGCATACTTTCATGGTAATATTTCTACGTCAACTTACACGGTAATCGTCTACACTGTAAAGGACGGTATTGCTTTTACGACGACACTCACGGGCACTCTTCTTCGTCACCAAGCACGGAAACTGTTCATACGCCGTGGAAAAGAATTTCCGTGAACGACGATTGCGATCAGGAAATTTTCAGCAATAAGCGTTAAGTGCAATTAATTTCGAAACGCACAAGAGTTCTCCAGGATATTACATGGATAAAATAAATTTGCGTGTCATTTCGTTACAACGCATTCGAAACGCATTCGACAACTTTTGTATTAAATTGCTAAACAATTTTTTCATTTGAAAACAAATGTGACACCCAATTTCATTTCAATAACTTTAGGTATTTTACAAAATGCAAACACTTACCATCTCTGTTCATTATTAATTATTGTCTTCAATACTGATTTGAAATTCCTACTTCTTTGCAGCAGTATAAAATACAAGATATCGGTACAGTTCAAAATATTTAACGTATCCCAAATTTACATTGCGGAATTTTGGGTTGAGCATATTCAATCAACCAGCCATTCTCAGGAATATGTACATGCTATTGTCTTTGGTTTGTTCTACTTTACTCACTGCTGTTATACTATGTACGCAGATTTTTAATTAGATTATTTATACGGTGCTACTATTTCCCAACTCGACACCAGTCGTGAATTTTTTTGGACACTTCATACCTTCAATTTCTGATATAATAATTTATAATTTATAGTCCTTTTATTCAATTCAATTTCAAATCATGACCATACATCATTACAATGACGCCTTGCTAAGCAAGATCTTATGTCATTGAATTAATATAAAACAATTAATATAAGACAACGTAGGAAATATGTCAACCTTAACACAGCATAAAATGAAATTCAGTTAAAGCTAAATCTACACACACGTCCACATTTTCAATTACTTCTGTCACAATATTTTTGTAACAAATAACCTTTCAAATTAGATAAGATATCTTGATAAGTTTTCCAAAATGACGGAAGGTACCAAAGATGACTTCCCTACATATTTCTTGAATGTTGGCGCCAAATTGAAAATTATTGCCCTTGAAAATTAAATTCAGGATGTAAACGTTTGGAACCCTTTAAGTTGAAGTTCCCGACATATGGTTCGGAATTTCAAAACAGTGAGAAATCCTACCTTGATATTAATTCTTATTCCAATGCAGAAAGGATTACGTTCCAAACTACTTTTGCAGCAGAGTGTAGACGCGGAAGCAGATTTCTCACACAAAGTTTACTATAAATCCTGTTCAATTGAAGTTTCAAGCGAAACCGGCTTACCAGTCAATTTAAAGTGACATTTGAAAAGCATTCAAGCATAAATTACCAGTTTCCAGAAAAATCTGATGAAGCATGTCGAGTCGTCAAATCTTAGCACTCCGGAAGAGTCGAGGTGAATCGAGAAGCAAATTTTGATGAAAGCAAACAAGCTACTACTATATCTGATGGATGGAGGGCTCACATCCACCTACATATACCAAGCAATAATTCGTTTTCGAAAATTCAAGTCCGGATCATTACTTAAATTAGCAATAATTGATCGTTAAAAATAAATTATATTTTCCTATTGGAAACTCTATCGTTCGAATGCCCGTTACTATTCTATAATTTACATACAACTATGAGTTATCACGTTGTTTTATGAGCCATTTTATAATATGACTTCAAAGTTCAACAATGCAAGGAATTCAAAGGAATTGGCTAGTAAATCCTCACTTTCTCTGGAATATATTCCACACCCTGCAAAGTTAACAAACTCATCCTGAAGCATTTTTACGAACGCGATTAAATTATCCACTTAACCATTCAAGACGTTTTGTGACACTTGTTGATCGTTTGCCAAAATGCATATTCAAATTGTCCCTCTTGCAGACCTTGTTACTTCCCTATGCTTGTGATGCACGCAGCTAGGTACTGTACCGTAATTCAGGTTCCATAAAATTCTTTCCCAAAGTATTGTGTAGATACTGTGAGAAAATATAAACAAAATACGTGACATCTGCTGTTTTAAAACTGTAGAGTGCACCCTATGAACAAAAGCGCTCGTATGCCCACAAATTTGCATTTTTTGTTTAGTGAATGTGTCACGCGGCACAAACCACAAGCTACACTAACGTTTTGTTCGTCGTGTGCATTGAATGTTGTGTACAAAAATAACAGATACCAGTATTTTGCTTACGTTTTCCCAAAGTATATACACACCTGAATTATGGCATTGTACCTATATTAAGAAGATTCTACAATATTTAGAGACATATAGAACATTTCCAATAACCGTCCTTATCCTTTTCTTTACAAATTACCTCAAAACCATTCAAGGAATATATTGGAAATTTTACATATTAGCCTTATATCGATTACTGAAGCTTCACACAGTGTTATCCACCACACGGGCCCGGCCCCTTCGGGGCCCGGCCCGGGGGAAAATCCCCCTCTACCCCCCTCGCTCCTACGGCCCTGATTGTAAACAATTCGCACTCTGGTTATTGAAAGTTCTCAGTGTCACGAAATTAAAAAAATTCAAACTTTAATTAGCTTCTTCATACCAGAGACTGTTATATCTTTGAAAATTATTAATCCATTCCTTCATTCACAGAATTGAAAATAGTGGTAACAAAGCAAGTGATCCAACCCTATAATTCAGTCCGAAAAACTGGTATAAAATCCTGCTTTCCATATAGCAATATGTAGTGCAGAAGCAGTATTTATTAGTTTATGTAAACGAAGAACAAAAACAAAGTTTCACATGAAACAAGTATGAGACGTTAAAAAACAGTGACTTTTCCCAACTCCAATTCTAAATTTGTTTTACATTTCCGACGTAATATGCTTTTTTAAATCCGACATAAAGACAAGTCCATGCGATATGAAACTAAAGTTTTCTTTGAATCTGCAACGCTTCCCGTGTAACCAACTGCGAGTAGTATCACAATAGCCGAGACACATGATGGTCGAGTGTGCAACAAATACAAATACTGGTTCGTCATTTCTGAAATGACACCTACAAAGCCCGAAGGATTCTCCAATCATTACGCAATTGCAATTTCCAATTTTTAGTTCAACAGTGTTCTAGAAAAACATTGCCTTGTAGATCAAGTTGGAAAACAGTTCAAGATATTATGAACAACATTCGTGTAAAATATTAACCTTAGTTGGGCTCCAAAATCTGTATCTGTATCAAATTAATGTATCTATTTACCGAATTAACACTGTACTTCGTATTTCTGGTTTAACGGCGACAGCCTTCAACAGAACATCAGGTACGAATTAGCTTGCATTGTTTCGTAATAATGTTCCCGCTTGACCTGAATACTTTTGTGCAAAGAAATCCATACTCTTAAAAAATATAATAGCATTCCAGTTTCATAGTGACCTCCTTTATGGTTACTATCTGATTTGATAAGGTGCAGCGTATCAAAGTTAATGGAATTCAATGATAGGAATAGTAACTTCCGTCCGAATAAAATCAGTCCTATCATAATAAAACACTTTTTCCCGTTTGCATTTCTTGCTTTCACGGTCAAATATATCAAAGCATAAATGTTGACAAAAGCAATCAGCGTCACTACAGAAAACTAAGTCATTTCATCAAAACAAACGGTACGTAGTTTTTCGTAAAACATGAATGGCTGTAACCCGAACATTACGTTCCAGCAAATTGTACTAAACAAGATAAATGTTTGCTTGCGATTATATAGGTTTCATAACGTTAGCGTGCAATAACCCGCTGGAGAAATTCGCATGATAATGTGAAAAAGATTTACGACACAGTTGAAGGACCAAATCTATATCACAATCTGAATATTCATTTTTCGCACATCTCTTCCGAGCTTTTTGTTTGATGTAAAAGAATGGTGCTATAGTTTCCATTCAAAAGTGAGTATGAGATGCTAGAAGTGATGACAATGAAGCGTAAAATCCAGCTGTATATCAACCGATTCTTACTTCTTTCTTTCAGGCTGCCATTATCTTTTAGTAATTATTATTGCAAGACATCATACCATAACTGTGCAGATAGATAATCAAATACGATCATTTCCGTGCGAGAGAATACAAAATGTGAAGAGGATTGGAAAGCTTGTTTATAATATGGTTAGAACTGTTTTCGCCGCCCAACTTGCCATGCATTCTAAATACAGTTCTGTCCCAACGGATCAAATATTGCCAGATTCGACATGTATCGAAAGTGGCATGATAAGTTTGATGTTTTCATTTTTGCTCATGAACATGTCACTGGTGGTATATAGATAGTGTCTGCTGTAAATAATTGATATGAATAGATGCGTACGACAAATTCAAGTCTGCTATGGTGAGAAATATCATCTTACAATTTCCCTATGACAAAAATCCCCATTCTACCCTTAAAAATATGTCCAATAGTGGATTGCAGATTGACCAAAAATTAACAGGGCTAATATAGTATTTTGTAATTACCGAAGGAAGCATGAAATATGAGTTAATTATTATTGCTAACTATTTTTTAAATAAATGGTGAGAAGTGAGGTGGAATTCTATGAACTTCCGCGCCATCTCGTCATATTTCGTGCGAGTAGATATATTTTATATTAGAAGATTTGAGTTTCCTTTGCTTTTGATCAATTTACGAACTTTAATAAGTTGAGCTGTTACTGATGTCACTGCGCGTAAGGGTTATTGATAAACGTTAAACAAGTGTCAGAAAACGATATCAGTAAACATAGAAAGTTAGAAGTTGGAGAATTTGTTTTGTTGAACAAAGTTTCATGGCACTCAGCACGCCATTGTTTCTACGCAGCAGAAATTCAATTGCTGGTACTTATCGTATGATATTGTATCCAATAAATGCGATGTCACGATTAGATTTGCCAATTTCCTTCATACATAAATATAAGCACCTTCCTCATTATTTCCCATATCCGGAAATGCGACCGACCGATGATTTCTTGCATAAGCGTACAAATTATCTTCTTTTGCGGGCATCAGGTAAGTTCATTTCACTGTATGATAATTTATCGTCCCTTCTTAGGCCGTCTCTGATACGTGTTCGGTTCAGATTACAAAGTTTAACAAATGACATGGATTTCAATGTCAGTTATTACAAAGTCGCTTATTACAAAACCAAATGACATATTTTTCAATTTTTATTTCTCTCGTGATACACATGATATTGACAGAGGCAACAGAAATTCTCTAGGAACAAACCGTGACTAAATACAAATGCATTGCTTTAGCTGACCCTTGTTTTGAGTTTGTAAAAATGCGAATTTGTAGAAAAATACCATTTGTATATTATGCTTTTGTACTCCATACATTTGTAATTGGGGTAATTGGTAATCTGTGTTTTGCAATCTCAACCTAACACCTTTATTAACTGTAATTAGCAATAAACATCAAAATAAATCAATTATACGAAAGAGGGATGCTTAAAAGTGCACTGGAGTTCAACGTCGTCGCTTCCCATTTCGAGCTGACGCGAGTTTATTAATGAAATAGGTGGTTGAAACAAAGTCGTCAGTAAGGTACATGAAAGGGTCTACACTTTGAGCTCTTTGATAACTTAAATGCATTTACAATAGTCTCCTTCAGGTAGAGAAGGAAGAGCAAATTTGAATTGTGTTCAAGATGTACTCACAATAGGTACTTATAGGAGTGTACGTCTAGCTTGTGAATAGGTTTGCATTCAATTTTCAGTTTGTACGCGTATACTTGTTTTTGTTCACATTTTTAGTTGTTCCACCTAGACACATATACTTTGTCAATGCCCTTATTAGGCCTAATATCTCTATGCAACGTCGAGAATAATTACTTATTTGTTCAGAAAACTAATTGACACATTTACAACCTCCGAATGCGACGTAATACTGCATAGAGTCGTGAAATGTCTAGTAGATATGTACAAATTTCAGTGAATTGCGTCTTCACCTGCTCAATGAAACCAATAATCCATTCGTATTCCTTGGAATGCGTCGGATGGAATAATATTCGTTCTTGCTTTTCCCACATCCGTCTCGACTTATGAAGCTACTTTCAACGAGTAGCTCCTGAATTATTCATGCATTGGGCAACTTTCTTCCTGCCGCTTCAGATGGGCTGACAAGAGGATCGTCTCTAACGTTAACACCCAGATTGTGTCGTTATACCAACACGTTCGCCGCTAATGGCTCTAATAGCTTCTGTAGCTTCATTATATTTTTTCTGGAGCAACTTGTAGTCATGGTACTCTTTAATCACACAAAGCGCCACCTTGGAATGTTTAATTATTACTTTATAATTTTATTAACTTTTACATGGCCAATAAACTGAGCATTTTGCATCATACAACCTGTTATTCAAAAAAAATTCACCATCAAATAAATAAACTCAACTGGTGGCCAAATTCAACAAATGGAATCTTCCTGTGATTATGAGATTAGTTATTATTTGTAAGACTTGAGACAAACCCAGAACAATAAAAGTTTTTTAATCCAAATGAAAGTTTCAATAAGTTGTAATCGCAAAATATAAAATGTTCTAAAAACCGTAGGTTTGAAATAATCCAGATGATTTTGAATAAATTTCCGCCTTGCGCAAATTGTGCGTTCTAGCAAAAGTGGCACACCGTATTGCTGTATGTAATCCATTTTCATACACTTCATACTCAGCGCCAGAATTAGATTCAATACATTTCATTTCTTGTTCACTTGCAAACAGCCGACTGGTGTAGTGTTTGTCTGTCTATCTACTGTTAACAATTGAACCGTCAAATTTGAAATGGGATTTGTATGGAGGTGAAATATTATAGAGTTACCGATTTAATTCATTTTTGTATTAGCCCTAAATTTTGTTTAACTTTGACGCCCACAGGTATTTCCCATTCTCCCAGCGAAAAATTAATACCACAGTTACGGATGTTCTTTGTCGATCACAGTTGTAGCGGATGCAAATGTTTCTGCCGAATCTTGCATGCCTTTGTCGTTTCAATTTCGTTCCATACTTTAAAGGATTTCGTCGCACTTTGTAACCTTCCTTTCCAGCCTTAACTTCTGTCATGAAGGTGAAAATATATTAATCGGTCATCCATCTTCGAGTTTGCTATTGTTATATCTTCTGATTTTTAGAGTTCATCATTTGCGAGAAATAATCACAACGCGAGGGAACTCAACTTTCATTCAGTCACCGTAGTTGTTGTCATAATTTTGGAGCTTATATCTTATAGTCGTGCTGATGTACATCGATTTGTTTTGGATGTTTAAACATACTCGTGTCATTTTCTCCAGTCAAACAAACTCGCAAAACTAGTTCCATGAATCACTGCCCACATTTCTCCACCAAAAGTTGAGCAACTGAAGGCAAACTTTTAGTTATAACAATAGTATACACGCAGTGGGCTCCTTCACGTGGAGAAGCAAAGAGCAAGACTTAATTAAATTCAACAAGTACTCGCAATATTTCTAGCACTCTTTTTCCATCATTTATAAATATTCCTTTTAATCTCCAACTAGCGTCGACCATTAGTTCGTGGAACCTATGTCGTTAATTTTTCAAACTTATCACCAAAACCAAATATCGCCGTTGATCGAGCGTAAAGCCTCGTTGTTGATATTTGCGGTTTTACTTAATGCAGTTACACTTGAATTTCATTTAAGTAGAAAGGAAGCAGTAACACTTTTTAACAAACAACGAATGAAAAAGCGACAAGATATTTTTCCAAATAACATGAAATGCGGAACCCCCTTTTCTATTTTGCAAATAAAGTGGAAAAATAAAGCTTGTAAGCACTCTGAAGTGAAGGACTCGATTATTTTTCATATTCCATATCCAAGTTCGGTTCAAGCCTCGATCCTGACTTTTTATATAATTCCGCACTAGATATATATATATATATGCGTTTCTAGTACTGGGAATACGGCAATGCGTGTCGTTCTACTCCAATATACGAACATATGCTAAATTAATAAACTCTATAAATGATGCACTATCGTTACCCATAACCGAGAATAATATCAAAGACGATTTACATTCACTCTGAGACGCGCATGTCTTGATTTTTACGCTATTAAACCAAGCGGCAACCTTCGGTGACGTTAAGTGAGCAAGCTCATTTCAATGCTTTTGCGAAATTAGAAAATAATCTTTGTCAGAATGCGTGACATTTATTTGAATTTGGAGCGGGGAAATACATGTTAGATTTGACAACTTACAAATTTTGTGATGTTGCGAATAAACAAGGATTTATTTTCTGTTAAATATTCAAAATCGTAAATATTTAGCTCACACTAATATTCCTTAAACATTGATGATATTCATTGTACTTATTTCACATGGTGTTAACGATAGGAAATAACCGCTTCAAGCTGCAGCGAGCGATTTCTTTACATTCGGACATGATGTTGTACGTTTGGTATCTCGTAGCCGGAAAACCCGCCAACTTTCCCCGTATTTAGTACTTTGTCTCAAAGTTACATCACTCCCGGCTGAAGTTTGCGCGGATTGTTCAGTATCACAATTGTAGTTCCTCACGTAACACTACCAAAGTTTTAGGGGAACGTGCTGGATCATTCTGAGCTGTAGCATTGACTGTGGTAAATAACGATACGTTGTTTCTCCTTCTCATTTTTATCAACCCAGCTTGTATTGGTGTTCACCGGACAAACTTTAACACCAGGCATTGTTTTGCGTTTCTAAAACCATATCGAACGTCATAGTTTTAATGGATATGTGAAGGTGAACGTGAAAGGAGCAGTTGAGGTTGCATAAATATAAAATGGAATAGATAGAAAGAGAAAGCAGCCGAACAAGCAATCACAACGTGCATTGGAGAGTAGACACGTAAGAAGAAATTTATCCAAGTAATTGATGATCTTCCAACTTGAACGCTTGATGTTCCACCCGCATTTAATCTAATCATGCGACTTGGTATTTTTTCGGCTTTAAAAAACCTAATAATGGCTTCACTTGAAACAAAACTACCCTGACTTCCTATAACAATACGTTGTCCTGATTGTATATATTCGTTCTCCAAATTTTCGTTACCACAATATTAAAATAGGTCCTTCAAAGCGCACTGCACCGCGATAGGTATTGTACAGCAAACGAAATTTAACTCCGTAATACACACACGAAATACATGACTTATAACTCCATTCTAAGTCGCCTCCGACACCATGTTGCTCTAATAATCTAAGTACAACTATTTTTCTCTCAATGTACCATGAGTTACAACGGCAGAGAAGTTCGTCATTATTATGCGGGGGTGGTTTAGTGTTTATAACTTGTTCACATGTTCATAGGATTCAATCTTATTTCTCAATGGTTAGCTAGATAATAGGCTCTTCTCAAGCTGTCGATTACCAAAAATTGAGAGATGCTCCCCGGAATGTAATAATTCAATGCAAAAGTCCGGAGGACCAAATAAAAGCTTATAAAAGAATCTACTAAAAGCTGCATTTATAATTTGTACCGATTGCAGGGAATTGGTCAGAGAGTTGTTTTCCAATATGATTGGAGGTGTGGTGGCATGTGTTATACGTCGCTCGTTGTCGATTCGAATGAATACTAAATTATGCATTTTTCAGGTAATAGAGAAATAATAAATATACATATGTTCGTTGTAAACTGTGCATTTAATTAAATTAACGTGGCGTGGCAACAATGTGCTGTTCACCATGCCCTGCTTGTGACTTATCATCTTTCAGCAGCGCCGTAATAAATATCTGACGATACAGAGCTACAATAATAAGCAGCAATGCACTTGTATTGCAGGAGGTTGTAGATAACCGAAATGGTAAACTGCGGTACCGTAACAAAGTGAGTCCAATATAGGAATGATTTGCTGATGTTTTTAAACCATTTGCACATGTTTGTGACATCATTTTGTAACCAATGTAATATGATTGAAATTTGCCAGTGCTGCTTTTGAACGAATCGTTCGCCAAAATTGCATAAACCATTGCCATATGGTGTAATGGAATTTTTTGAACCATTGTAGCATTGAACGCGTATGCTATTATAACCACAGAATATGTGAATACTGTATTTACCTATTAATATTCATTACTTAAATGTGCTAAATTTATGAACGGTAGGGAAAATTTTGTAACGATGTTGGCATGATACAATTGTATTTACGGAACCAAAATGGCTACGAATGAAAAAACAATTATTTTGCATGACATGGTTGGAGATATAATTTGAACCAAAGGGTCATAATTCACTAGTCTTTGTTGTACCATTTGCCCATGATTAAAAACAATAATCTAACGAGACAGGCACAACACATCAATGACAAACTCATGTGTGATTGGTCGCGGAAAGTCAAATATATGCTGCGAAGTGACAACTGCAGCTATTTCGTTAGTTGTTTTCGCTCGTATTTAATGGTAAGGCTACAGCACCGATTATTGGCTTGCGGCAAATTGTTCGAAGTTGGATGCAAACTGTTAATATTTATACTTTATCAAAAACAGGTAAAACAATAAACTTGCGAATTTGAATTTTTGTCTAATCCGCTGTATCGTTTGTGCATTCCTCCCTAAAGAAACACTGCCTGTCGTTGTATATTTATTATTGCTTTCACATGTTCACAATTCACATTAGTGTCTCATTCGTTCAATGTCACTATGCGTTATGCTGGATACTAGCGTGGAATGTGCATTTTAGATTTCGCATTTCCTTGAAGTGATCAATGTCATGACCAGATAAACTATACAATTGAGTAATCAGAACGAAGGGCCTTCAGCTATTCGAGAATGTGCTTTGCATATTCTAAAGCATCATTATTGCTCCAAACATTTTCCGCGTCTGGACGGAACAGAGAATGATTATTCTTTCTTCTTTCAGCTGCCACTTCGTGATTTGCACAAGCTACTATGGTTTTCAACTTTGCATTTTTTCTTCAATATCACTTCATCCAAGTGAATACATCGGAACAACCTACTTCCTTAATTATTTCAACTTGTCAGCAATTCATCTTTTCGTCGTTGATAATGCGTAAACCCTCGATCGATTTATTTTTCTGGATATAAGTTTACCATTTGAATACGTACATATTGCCTGCAATGTATGTAGAGAAATGAGAGTCATTAGTGCATCTGCAACAGATTTAGGGGCCAGGAATAAATATTATGTAACCATTCTCGATTTCACTCAATGAATTTACTTGGCTTTGCTTCTCTATTTATACGCATAGTGATCCAACCATTGCCTCCAGTGTCAAAAGTTTAATTTTCTCTCTCAAAACCAAAGTGACAAAACTGCTCGCCCCTACTGCGCTAATATCCTGTGTACTTCCCTGACAGACGGAACGGATATATATTTGACTACAGGAAATTCTGTGTGCAGTAATTCAACGAAATCACAATAAAACATCGATATTGTTTTGAATAATGAGCGACATAGGCGTGGCGACAATGCTCAATGTAGTTTGAATGAGTGGCGATCGATAAGTAAACTATCTCCAGCTTTGACATCATGATTCTATCGTTAAACCAAAACGTTCCACTTACGTGAGGTTACCTTCTTATGTAGTGTTATCGCGTTTTTTTTCGGAGCAACATGTAGTTGGGTTTACTTTTTACAACTTCACAGATCATCACGGAATTATGTTTTTTCTCTAAAGTCATATTAAATCCGTACTTTTATCATTTATGTATATGTGTAATTCAACTTGTTCCAAAATAAAACGTGAAATAAATTTCGTTAAAATGTGCTGATAACATTGTCATCACTTTCTGTGGAGGTAAGCCATATTAACTTATACATGACCACAGGACACTATTCAGCAATCTACAATTCTAAAATGTCAGCAAGTCGCTAGTGCAAACTAAAGTGGCGGCCAAATGCTCCAATCGGGATTTTCATATGATGGTAGGGTAAAGTCCCAGTTTTTCGATTGCTATCAGATACTAAAAAGACAGTCGCATTAATTTAATTTTTAGATTGCTTCTTACACGCACAAACAATAAACTTGTAATATTATTTATGAGCTATTCACAACCACTTCCTATACATCTGAAACAAAAATACAACCACGTGTATCATTTTTCGTGAGCAAATATGTTTTACCAAGTAATCATTTCTGCCCATTCGAAAAGTATCATTTTCGGCTTTGTTAACTTGTGACTCTGTCGTGTAAGATACCATTTATTTCATTGAATAAACGATATAATAATATTCAAGGTAATTGGTATATTTTACAATTACTAATGAAAGCTAGCTTACTCAGAGTCAACGGATTACCGTAGTGCCATCAACACGGTGTACACCAAATGAAATGAACACAAAGTTCCTCAGTGGAATCAGCCATAAATGAATATATTCATTAAGTAGATGGTTGGAAACGTAAATGAGATCCTCCAATCTTAACGCCGTATCGACGTATTTCGTGAGAATACCAACTGGTTATTGTTACAGGTCAGTTATCAGCGTACTTTCTGTTTGTTATGAGGAATCTATAGACTAAGCAATTTAGCTACGGATGCCTCCTCGGGTTATATGTGGTCCAAATAAAGCACAAATATTTAATCCTTTCTTCTCTTGTCAGAATTGCTTTCGGAATTAAATTATTTAGCAACGAGTGGTAGAAATGCGCCATTCTCCTTACCATTCGTGTACAAATCTACTATGGTCTGATGATGATCTGTGAAAATCACGCCGAGATTGCGTCGTTCCACAGCTAAATGATTTTATTATTTAGCTTTAACTTATCTTTCCTAAACAAGTTGTCTCGGAGATATTGTATCTGGTGTGTTTCAAAGCACAGAAATTATCACTCAATTATTAAATTGGCTGTCTCCAATGTTATATTAAATCTTTATCATTTATCTGTCAATGTACTTTGCTTTGTTCACGAATGAAAACAGAAACAGAGGACGATACAATTTACTTTGGGGATTACGAGATGGAGTTAGCGCAACTTTACCGCCGTTTTTTGTACAAATCTAATTATTTATTACATTAGGAGAATTACCGTGACAAATAGCCACTTTGAAGCATCCACAAACCTTAGGATGTTCAGCTACAAATGTATGTACATATTGCAGTGATTAATATTGTTTAAAACTGGAGTGTGAGGAAAACTGGATGATCAGTTGTCAGGGTATTTCAATTGCAGATGAAAATAGCAAAACGTAATTAAATCTAGAAGGTATTCGTCATTCCTCTCGCTGTCCAGGACCACCATTTGTAACATTTTCTTTAATTTTAGCTAATGTCTGTCAGTATTTCAATATAGCTTTTTCCTTTAGTTTTTCCGACTTGTCAGCAACACTTCTTATCGGCGATGATCAAACGTAAACACTCGATCGATGTATCTTTCTGAAAGTACGTTTATCATCTGAAATCATACATACTGCTGATAATGTAGATAAACGAGGGTCATTAGTGCATCTGGAACATATTTGGGACCCAGGAAAAATATCGTTACACCTTTCTCGATTTCACTTAATAAACACACCTACTTGGCTCTGCTTTTCTATTGACACATATAGTGTCAATTCAACAACAGTTGCAATTTACTTTCTACCGTATCGTCTTTGGTTTTCGAAAAATTTCATAAGCTACTTTAATAATGGAATTTTTATGCATTTTGCTACTTTTTAAAATCTGGCACCAAGATTGTGTCGTTCGACGTGCGATATTTATGACCCGACTTGCTTCTGTGGCGTTATCACATTGTTCTGGAACAGCAGTACTTTTTACTGCTATACAAAACATCACACAATTACCAATATGTTTTTTCATATGCGACATTAAATTCCTACTTTTATCCAGTATCTGTCTGCGCAATCTGACTTGGTCGCAAATGAACACTGCAATATACTACGTTAAAATCTTGTGATGATACCTGATTTATGAACGCGGGGCAAAAAGTCATTCGCCGTTCTTGATTTCACTTAATAGGTATACATACATACGTCATATTTTTTCTAGTTTGCCTGATGGCACGAGTATCTGATCGTTCGACTGAATTGCTTTTATAAACATTTTCTTTAATGTACAACTAGAGTCTATCATACGTCCTTACTATAGTATTGTTTCATTTATCCGACTTGTAACCAACACTTCTTATCGGCGTTGATACACCTCCGATCGGTTTATCTTTCTGGAAGTAAGTTTACTATCACTTTCCTCTTTTTTAAAGCACACAGTTAGAATTTCGGAACTTGAACTTTGGTGAGCCTTTTGAAATCATAAAAACAATTTCCAAGATCGATAATGTAGATTAACGATAATCATTTTTCAACTGGTACAGATTTGTGAACGAGGGACAAAATCTTAATCGCCTTTCTCGCTTTAACTCAATAGATATGCATACCTACAATTACCTTTTCATTCATACACAAAATGAAAAGGGGCATCCATCACTGAAAAGTATACTTTTCTCACTATGAAAACAAACTGGCAAATTTGTACGCCACTAATGATCTTCTGTGCTCGGGTTTGTCTGGAATTTGTCCGCTTTTATCCCTGTTAAATTAAATGGCTACTTTAACATTTATCTGCTTGTACTTCGATTTGCTCACGGAAAAAACGATGTATACAAGAGACCTATAAATCCGAAATCTCTCGCGACCGGTAGTATTGATGCAAGTGGCGGCTAAGTACACCAAATATGATCTTATTGTGCATACTGGTTTAATTGTTTGTTTAAAATTTCAGAAAAACCCGGAAATCTTTTTAGTCAGTTCTGATTCCTTAAAATTATAAAAGCAATCCAGATTGAATTGTGATTGTAAATAATTTACAATCGCTAAATCTTTAGTGCTTTGTAAAAAGTACTAGAGGTAAACGATAGAGCGATAGTTGGTGAAAATCACCATCGTCTCAAAAATTTACTGTTAACATTTTCCAAAAACTGAATCTTTGCTGTACACTATATGTTTTCAATACTAAATTAAACATGCATTATAGTGACTGTTTTCCCTTCTCGTAAAATTTTACTCCACCTATGTACAGTTGCAAATGCAGTTCCATCTGTCCGAAGGAATCAGTATCGAGGATTGTTTAAAAGATTAGTATTCTTTAATCCAAGGTTGAAGTATTCCGACATTTTCGGTGATTTCAACGTCGAAAAGTGTATTTTGTCATCGCTGTGTATAATGTAGAGTAAAGGTAATATTTTGCTGTATATCGGTATATTTGTAACTGACACTAGTATGATTGTTGAGAATTTACTTGCTTTTGCAGATAACATTACGTTTGAATATTTACAGGAAATTTGTGAACACATGGAAGAATGCAACGAGCTAGTGTTTGGGTTGGAGCTAAATATTTTGGAGCTTTCATGTGCAATAATATTCATGTACACTAGACGCTTCTTGATACTGTAATACACACAATAAATAAAACCCTGCAAGCATATGAAGTCCAGGAGGTTTGTTCTTTGGTTGCCGAAAAGCTACCAACATATCTAGGACGGATTACATTCTCTTTGAAACTCGTACGGATATGTACGGCAATTGGATCAACTGGAGATCAGGAATGGTGAGCGGAACCGAAAGACAATGCTTGTACAAAATTATAAAATATACATTGGTCGAATATTTTACATTTATCATTGCCATTAAATTTTGATAAAAAAACTAAATTGAATTTCCATTTTTGGCAGATGTTGAGAGTTTGTAAAGTGTGGATGGTGTGTTAAAACATATGTCAAATAAGACAATTTAGAAATGAGGTTAGCGTGCCGAATATGAAGGAAGTTTTCTGTTACAGCTACAAGCAACCCGAAGGTTTTAAGCTAATTTCTCTTTTTGAATGTGGAAATGGCTTACCGGAAATGGTTTTCTTCTTATGTCGCAATGAAACAGTATGAACCTCATATACCGGGAGCTGGTTTGAGTCCTAAGAAAAAAGGCAGCGCGGTAAGCCATTTAGCCATTCAAAAAGAGAACCTTGTTGAAAACATTCGGGTTGCTTGTAGGTGTAATATCCACAATCGTAAATATTTACGATTAGTGCACCCTACATTTTTTGAACACGTCGACCGCTATCGTAAGTTTAGATGATAACTATTTATTCTATTTTAAACATATGTTATTGATAGGAGATGAGGTGCTATGGTTTATTTACTGTCGAGCATGATGTTCTACGTTCGGTTTCTCTCGTTTGAAGTAGCAGGAAACTTTCTCTCAAGCAACATGGCATGCCGTTATAGTTCGCGAGGTTCGTTCAGTATCAAAATGACTGTTCTTCATGCAACACTACCAAAAGTTGTAAGAGGAGGCGCGGTTTCATTCTGAGCTGCAGGATTGACTTTAGTAATTAATGACACATTGCATCCCATTCTCATTCATATCAATGCAGTTCGAATTTGCGTTGACGGGACGAGATTTAATTGAGTAAGCTCTTATGAAATTTCATGTCTTAACATTTGTTGTTACGAGCTCTAAATCTTTTGTGAAAAGAAATCATGCATTCCGATCTCACATTAAATAAATGGAGTCTTCCTGGAAGAAAAGGTTTCATATTAACATTTTAAATGGCAAGCTTGACTACTCTCACGAGAACAAAAACACTTTCCATTCGTGTTTGTAACATTGCTCCAGTTGTTACTGAATAATGCATACTACACCCTACGTAGTTGGTTGGTGATAAGGATAATGGAAAACGTTATACCCAGAACGTGAACCGCTTACTTACGATTAGTTGAACCCACCTTTCGTTTTCAAAACGATCCGCGAAGTGATTCCATTATCGTTTCGTGCATGAATATTAAAGTCAATGTCAATTTGAAGATAAGTGCAGGGGTATATAAAGAGATCAAGGACAATGAGTATTTTTTGTAAATATTTCCAAACGGAAAAGTTTACCACAAACCTTAATAATGCATGGAATGTTTATATATAAAATAGTTGGTGCATGTGTCAGAAGTCGTTCAGTGTTGATTCGGAAGGACGAATCAATTATGAATCCATTAGATACAATTTTGACGTGTTTATTTATGTGCCTATTGCATGTTTTACTTTTTTGTGTTGAGAAGATTGAACTTATTTTGATCACATTGACCAAATTTATCAAATTTTACGTTTGACATTTTGCAGTTTAATAACGATGTGCTAATATTGCACATCGATTCGTATAATCACGTGCTGTCCCAGGACCAGAAAGCTAAGAGTTGGTTTAACCGGTACACTAAATTGATTTCTTTTATTTATTGATTGATTGATTTTGCGGTCAGCTTGTTTGACAAGACCAACTATAAATTTTGGCAAAACCATTGAAGCGGTCTTTCAGAAAACCGCGTTTAGGGGTTTGTAGACCCACAAATAAATGTGTTGCTCAGCTTAGTGTACTGAGAGCCACTTGAGCAAATTGCTTGTGATAATATCCAAGTGTTTGCTTATTCCAACCAAACCTTATGCATTTTGACCCATAATGAATGAAATTAGAAATTCTAATCCACATTTTTTCATGAGATATCTGTAAAGGCAAAATAAATTTTTTTAGACCATAACGTCATCTAAGGGATTGGAACTATAACTGGAATGACAAAATATTTCAAAACGACATGCATTATTTTCTGACGTCGTTGAGGTCATCTAACTTCCCGTTTACTATGTTAATACAAAGTTGCTATTTTAGTACAGTTCTGTAGCTATGGATGTTGCGATTATGCGAAAGTGAATCACAAGGGTTGTGAGGTGAGCCCAACTTTCATTCTGTCATCGCAGTTGGTTTCCGTTTTTCAGCAGTTGTCGACTGGCGTGGTGTTCATCTGTATCGATTTGTTCCCGTAGTTTACACGTGTAATTTAATCAAGTCAAACTCGTAAAAACAAGTCCCAAGAATCCCTGCCAATATTCCCCAAGAAAGTTTGTACAGCTCAAAACAAACTTCCAGTCATAACCATTGATACAAACATAGTCGGTTCTTACAAGTGAAGAAGAAAGGAGCTAAATGCAATTAAATTTAGAAGTACATCGTAATACATATAACATCCGTTCTCCAGCTCTTCTAAACATTTTCTTTAATTTCGAGCTAGAAAAAACCAAGATGTGGTCTTTACCTCTTTGTTTCGTTTTTCCGGCTTGTGACTAACACGTCTTATCGGCGTTGATCAAGCGTAAATCCCCGATCGATTTATCTTTCTGGAAGTTAGTTCCCTCTTTATCCAAAACCTTAAAATTATCAAGACGGAGATTTTTTTGTTGTTGCTCTTTGTCAAAACGGGACCATTTGGTATCCCCTTATCACAACGTTTTGCTTTGGCTACTAATTAGGAGACATCAACGATAAGCATGAAACTATGTTTTTTTCACAGTTAATGATTCCAGTGTATATTTTTTAAATATTAAATTGTTCCAACTATTGCTTTTGTACGGCGACCCTGTTCCACTCTAGTAAAGTTTTGATCCGCTTTTGTGCAGTTGAAACTGCAATGTAATATATCACATGGAAGTACTTTGATTGGCGTTCTTTAAACTATTTTTGTAGCATGATAATTTTTTTTAATGCTACGTCGAAAATGATTTTTCACCCTCTATGAGGAAATTCATTGTAATAGGTGCGTATACCTTGCAAGGGCCGGGTTGATGAGATCGGAGTTACTGGAAAATATTTCTCGGTAACACATACCGAGATGCAGAAAGTCAGAGTAACCGATTTTTTTCCCTCGAGAGTAACTTAATAAACTTTTTAACTAGTTGGAGTTGCCATAAGTTATATCTACGTAGCGAAAAGGTTCGCCATCCTCTGACAATTAAGTTTAAAATGTGACTGGGCTCACTTTAAATATATAATTAGTTGACATATGCGTGTCAAGATTTTTTCAGCGTCAGGACCAGTCAAACAAATTAATTAATGATCAATTTAGTAATTAAGGAGGACGTTCACAGCAGTAAACTTGAATCAGTAAACTATATGCATTACTTGTTTTAAAATTCACCAAGCACAACTCGGTTACAGCTATTACATAACACAAAGATCGTATATGAAGAATAAGAATCGCCGTCCAATAATTTAAATAGTCTACAACAACTACAATTAACTAATTACAAGCAGTCCAAGTCCATAGTCAACGGTCATCATTCGCCCACACACCAGCCGTTGTGCTTTAAATAGAGCAACGTTGGACGTAAGTAACTCTGGGGTGCCGTGCCATTACGAACAATGTATTACACTGTGTGTTGGGGCAAGGCAAACAACCGCAGGCTTGAATTCCGGGTTACTACATACCTTACCTACTCCTGGTTTAAGTTAAGATTTCATCACTCGGGTTAAAATTCCCGGTAACTCAAAAAGTTAGGCTACCGGCTACTTTTACTTTTCGTTAATCAACCCGGCCCAGACTGATAACGAAACTGGTATCATTGTTAAAAATTGCTGATGACATTTGGTTAATCTATACTTACAGGAAATTGGACAAGAACAAGATATCTTTAAAAATCACATGAAATGCGGAAACCATTTTGTATTTTGCAAATGAAGTGGAAAACATAAAGTTTGTAAGCACTCTGATGTCAAGCCGTTGCGCCCTCGTTGCCAATAAGTGTGAATATTATCATACAGGATTGACATTCGCTCTGAGACGCGTATTTCCAGATTTGTGCGCCATTGAACCGCTGAGTGAGAAAGCTGAAGCCAGCCAGCATCCCGATGCAGTTCGCAAGTGTTGTTCAGCATCCAAATGACAGTTCTTCATGTAACACTGTCAAAAGTATTAAGAGGAGACTCTGTTTCTTGCTGAACTATATCACTGACTTTGGTAAATGGCTGCGCAGTTTTTCCCATTCTCATTCATATCAATACAGTTTTGCATTTGCGTTGACCAGATTTATTTGAAAATCGTTAATGAAATTTCGTCTCCGTTTCTTTGTTGATGCAAGCTTTAAGTCGTGTGTACAAATAAATGATGCATTACGGTTACACATTAAATGAATGGAGTCCTCAAAGAGAAAGTAATTTTATATTAAGCTTCCACAGCCTGATTTCCAATGTGATGATGATGATGATGAAGAAGGGGGTTCTGTGGGAGGGGCATACAGAAAGGATCGTATGCGCATGCCATTCGTTATTGTGGGTAAAGTTAGTTTGGGTATGGATATGTAGTTTGAGAGGTGCTCTATAGAATGCAAAAACTCCCAGCTCGTAATTATCTTGGTGAACTACACCAGTTAAATTCGCCGCGGCGCCCCATAATCATTAGCGTATTTAATTTATGACCCCCTTCGCGTATTTACTATATGACCCCCTTAGCGTATTTAATATATGACCCCCTTCGCGTATTTACTATATGACCCCCTTAGCGTATTTAATATATGACCCCCTTCGCGTATTTAATATATGACCCCCTTCACGTATTTATTATATGACCCCCTTAGCGTATTTAATATATGACCCCCTTCGCGTATTTACTATATGACCCCCTTAGCGTATTTAATATATGACCCCCTTCGCGTATTTAATATATGACCCCCTTCACGTATTTATTATATGACCCCCTTAGCGTATTTAATATATGACCCCCTTCGCGTATTTACTATATGACCCCCTTAGCGTATTTAATATATGACCCCCTTCGCGTATTTAATATATGACCCCCTTCACGTATTTATTATATGACCCCATAACGTACATGCGACCCCCGTAATATATATATGATCCCCGTGATATATATATGACCCTCGTAATATATATATGCCCCCGTGATATATATATGACCCCCGTGATATATATATGACCCTCGTAATATATATGCCCCCGTGATATATATATGACCCCCGTGATATATATATGACCCTCGTAATATATATATGCCCCCGTGATATATGTATGACCCTTGTAATATATATATGACCCCCGTGGTATATATACACTGATTCAATCAGTGCGCATAAAGTAATTATCACTAATCACTGATCCCTAAAAATATTATAGGCAGCCTAACTATGTTTGCCCATGATAACGAATGGAGTGCATATCATCCTTTCCTCCTTACCCTTACTTTGTCTTGCGTCGGTATCAAGTGGTTTTTTGTAATCATAGTGCTTTTAAAACTCATCAGTTAATCGGTTTTCAAGATTTTTGTAAAACAAACTCAATATTAACTGATAGAGTCGACTTCAGTGATTCCGCCAGTGTATTCATCTCAGCTGTACGTTGAGTGTGTGATTTTCCTTGGGGATTTTAGTAACTGAGTAGTATCAATGTAAACAGATATCAATTGTGCACAAACACTAACATCACTAACTAAAATCCACAAGGATTGTCGTACACGCACTGCACAGATTCACTGAATACATTGGCAGAATCACTAAAATCTGCTCTATCAGATAATATCGAGTTTGCTTCACAAAAGTCACGATCACTGATTGACTGATGCAGTTTAAAAGTTTGGTTCTGGTGCAAGAGTCTTGTTGTATGAAGATGATGGTGATGAATGAGTGACAGAGCCAATAGTGTTGACGTATGAGTGCTCGCTGGCGAATGAAATCGTGCCGCGGCGAATATAACTGGTGTAGTAAACCAAGAGGCTTACTCCCGCGAAATCAACGCCAAGTTGGACTTTTTTCACGAAATCGAAAGCACTCACCGTTCATGTGTTTAACCGTTCTCCAGTGCTGGATAATACATAGCATTAAATTTCAATTTAAGTAGGTTAATGGGATAATGGCAAACATATCCATATCGTGAACATTTAAAATAACCCCTTTTTTGCCTTCAGGTGAAAATTTTACCCTTAAGCCTACCTATGCATAATGGCATAATGTATATATGAAGATAAAAATAGGGGCAAAATTAGATAAAGGACAACGAATATTTTCGTGCATGTCTTCAAACTCAAGATTCAAATGGTTCAAACTCGAGTTCAATTATTTATTATATGCATATGAATAGAAGCATATCTGTTTAGCTTACAAGTCGCTTAATATTGATTTGGAAGTACGACCCAGCCTTGCAACCAATAGATGCTATTTCGGGATACTTCTTGGTTGAGTACTGCATGTTTGGCGTTGGATTTGTGTGTCGTGAGATTTCAAATTGTTTTATTCGGAAGGCTAAATGAAACAAAATGTGCGTGACCTACAATCAAAGTATATGTATTTCCAGTAATCTCTCTTTGACATCACATGTGAGAACTATTTACTCCAATCAATGCGATCGTCTTTAATTGTCTGTTTTGACGACATGAAATGTAATGAACACATAACTCTGGTTTGGCGGTGCTAATACAATAGCTGCTGTTTTGGTTTAAGGAAATTTGAAAGGAACAGTTGAGATAGCAAAAATATAAAACGGGATCGATGGAGAAAGAAAGCAGCCGCACATCAGAACGTCCATCGGAGTGTAGACCCGTAATAGGGAGTTTATGCGTGATAATTGATGAGCTTCCCTCATGGCAGCTTGACACTAGTCGTATGTAATCTAAGTATGCTACCTTGGTAACTTTTTTTCGGCGCACTAAAACATAATGCTTTCACTTGAAACAAAACTAATATGATTTCCTACAGCAATACGTTTCCATGATTCTACATATTAATCCACCAAATTTTCATTACCACAATAATGTAGATTGTTTCTTCAAAGCGCACTGCACCTCGCAATGTATTTTTCAAGCAATTTGCTACACGAAATTCAACTCCGTATTAAACATATGAAATGGATCATTTAAAAATGCATTCCCAATCACCCCTTCGAGCAACATGCAGTTACAATCTTAAGCACAACTATTTTACTCTCAATGCACCAATAACTTATAACGGCATAAAACTTCGTGATTGTGATGCGGAGCTGGTTTAGTGTTGACGATTGATACTACATAGACTTAGAATTCAATGCTATTTCTCAATGGTTTGCTAGTTAATATGTCCTTCTCATGCTGTCGATTACCAAAAATTGAGTGATGTTCTCTGGAATGTAAAGAATTAAATCCAAACGCACAAAGGACCTAATAAAAAGTGACATTTAATAATTTATCCCAGTTCGGAGGGGCAAAAAGTACATGTCAAAGCAGATAATTAGAAAATTTGGCGCGATTGTTAACACACAAAGAAACTGGATTAATTTTCCTTTAATATCTGTATCTGAAACTGAAAAGATTATGTAGTACATAGCGTATCATTACTAATAAACACAGTATGTTCTTACAAGAGGAAAATAAGGCAGCAAAACTTAATTTAATTCAACAAGTACCCGTAGTATTTCTAGCAGTCCTCTTCCAGCTATTGATCAGAGTTTCTTTAACTTCCAGCTAGTGTATCTCACTCTCTCGTTAACTTATTTCGGAATAACCTACTTCCTTATTTATTCCGACTTGTCATCAACACTCTCTATCGGAGTTGATCAAACGTAAACCCTCGATCAATATATATTTGTGGCGGTAAGTTTATCATCTGAAATCATATGTATATATTGCGAAGGGTTTGGATAACTAAGAGTCATTAGTTAATCAGGAACTGATTGATGAGCAAAGGACAAACATTCTGTCACCGTTCTCACCTTCACTCAATAGAGATAGATACATTTACTGTTTCTATTGATGCACATATGCATTGCTTCCCACGGCTACTAGTCCAGTTCTCTCGCTCTAAATGAAATAGCTCTAACGCCAATAGTTCGCTTGTGACCTGTGTACTTCACTGACGGACTTAACTTATTTATAAATATGAGAACTGGAAATTGCGTCTCCACCAACTGAATGGCACTTTAATTATCCATCCATATTCTTTGGAGTACGGAAAAAGAAATCAGTAGGTAAACAATGCTGTATCAGTTGTAGTTTACCTTCTACTGTATTTTCTTTGGCTTTTGAAAATTCTTCCATAAAATATTTCATGAATTATTCATGTATTTTGTATTTGTGCCTGCCGCTTTGACTGGATGGAAACGAATATTATTATATAAGCTCCGGCATTGACGCGAAGATTCTGTCGTTCGACCTACACGTTCGAAATTTATAACGCTATTTCTTCTTCAGCTTAATCACATTTTTTTAAGAGGAACATGTACACTTACAGGCTTTCTTTCAGGTAAACATTTAAATTTAACAAGCACAGAAGCCATTGCAAAAATTTTAACATTTTTGTGACATGCGACATTAAATGCATGCCTTTATCATTTAACTGTCTGTGTAACTTCGTAATATTCTTGGAAAGCATCTATGAGTCCTAAATGTCCCCCGATCGGACGTATAAACCAAAGTGGCGGCCAAGTGCTCCAAAATTGATATTTTTGTGATTACTGGTTTAGTTATTTGTTTAAAATTTCAGACATGCTCAGGATATGAGTTGAGTCAAGATTGTTCCCTTACAATGATAGGGTCACCCTAAACCTTGCTATTGTTTAGTGCGGAACATTTATATCGATCGTAATGGATACGGCCAGAAAAACTCAGACAATTTTTGAGTCAGGACAGCTTCCTTAAAATGATAGAATCAATACAGAATGCATTGAGATTGCAAATAATTCATAACCGCAAAATCTAAAATACTTCATGAAGAGAAGGTAGTTCAGAAAACCCCAGACATTTTTTCAGCCTTCGACTTCATGTTGTAAGTAATAATTACTTAGTAATTGTATCTTTGTTGATGCGACTTGTGTGTCGTATTTGTAAAGCAATAGTGCATTACGGTTTAACGATAAATAAACGAAGCGCTACCACAGAAAGTGTATTACATCAACATAATATTTGGCAGTCTTTGTTTGCAAAAACGAGAACGCTTTTCATTCATGCTTTTAATCCTGCTCCAGATGGCACTAAATAACGCATTACATTTCAAAGTCAAAAGGTGCTTAGGATAGTGCAAAATTGCATACACGGAACGTGGACCACTTACATGAACCCACCACATTGTTTTCAAACGATGCATTAAGTGAACTGTCATTCGATGACGTATTTATACATAATATCAATGTGAAGATAAATGCTTGGGCGAAGAAGGAGATCGATCACAACGAATATTTTCGCACATGTATACAAGCGTACGTGAAAACTCATTTTTCTTGCCGACCAAGCTTAGGGCTAATACGTTTGCGGACAACTGCGTCAGTGGTCTTTTAGTATAATTTATTGTGTTGATATGTGCATAAACTGATCTGATCAGTCCCTAAACTACGATGGTGGTAGGTGGTGCAGCTCACCAGGGCCAACACCCAGAGGGGACCCTAGTTTTGACAAATTATTCTCAATGTTCGTAGATAATTAAAAATCAGCAAAACCCTAAGATACATTCGGCCGTAAAAATGCTGCGACTCCAGGAAATTATTGGCCTTAAAAGTTTAGATTTACCAAAAGTCTTGTATCACTCTACAACTCTATGGACCTCTAAAATTCTATGGCCCCTCAAATTATGTGGGCCCCTAAAATTATGTGGCGCCCAAAAATTCTGTGTCCATAAAACTCGGTGGTCGGCTAAGTTTTTGTACGCGAATGAAATCGTGTGTGCCTCTTTAATTGATTGAAACTTCATTGCGTCTCAGAACTTCAGTCGACACCGAGAGTTCAGTAGAAATGTAAAGCGGGCTCGACGCATATGTTACTGAGGCATCCGACAACATTATGGAAAATGTAAATGTCACATAATATGATCTGCTATAAGACTGACTGGTTGGGCTGTAGAATCTATCTGACCATCTTCCGAAGAACTTTATATCTGATAACAATGCATAAGTTGGTATTGCGCAATATATAACTTATGCTTGTAGTAATTTGGAATTTGTGAGCGGAAAGGAAATTGAAATAACTTCTTTCATCTCCCATTGTATCGAACTTTGCCTATTATTTTCAACCCAACGGCAACATGGATGGAATCCGACCTATAATATTGTAAATCTCCAAAATGTTATACTAACTATATTATGACGTTTTAATGGGCCAAAAAACGATGCATTGCAAATATAACACGAGCGGATCGCAACATTGCCTGTGGAAAACATACCTCGTTCTAATTTTGACCTTATGAGTGATCGGACTTAAATTAAAATTTGATATGAGCTGTAACTTTTCCACCGAAATAACGGTTGTTATTTGACAGGTTGTTCGAAATTCACACAATTCAAATGAGCAATGGTTCCCGAACCGGATCAACTAATATGAAACGTATAATCATCCAACTTCCAAGTTGGTACATTAAGATTTTGGACGCTCATTACAGCTTTTCTGTTTTTTCAGCAGTGTGTTGTGGCGGTGTGTATCAAACAGCCACAAGTGCTAAAAGCCACAATCCAAAAAGCCACAAATCCAATAAGCCACAACACGAAAAATCAAGGAAAGTGTTATTAAAAGGGACTCAATGGAGTTAGGTTAGGCTAATTTAGGTTATGTGAGGATAGGTTGGGTTAGAAAAGGAAAGAAATGTGTACGGTTAATCGTAATTTTGATAGTGGCTTATTGGATTTGTGGTTTTTTGGATTGTGGCTTTTTGGACTGAGGCTTTTTGATAGCAATCGTTGTGGCGATTAACGTGGCGGAAGCTTTTGTAAATATTTTCTTTAATTTCCAGCTAGTGTTAGTCACAAGTACGTTCGAATCTATTTCTTTCAACTTTTCACCAATACCGCTTATCGGTGTTGCCATTGATCAAGCGTAAACCCTCGATCTATTTATCTTTCAAGACGTAGGTATACCATTTGAAATCAAACATATTGCGAAAAGGATAAAGGAGGGTCACTGTTTAATCTAGAACAGATTTGTGAGCACGGAACAACGTTCGCTCACCATATATGCATTCTTCATCTTACTCAATAGATATACGTACATTTACCATTTTAGTGATGCCCATATTGAGCCATTGATTCCCACGTCGACTAGTTTAGTAGTTCTCTTGCCGAAAACCAGGCACAAATTTCCACGCCTATAATTCGCTAGTGTGCTGTGTGCTTCACTGACTGACTTAACAGAAGTATCCAAAAACAGGAAATTTCGTTTTCAACAACTGTACAAGTCATAAAATCCACTCATATTCTTTAGAATACGGAAAATGAAATCCATGTATAAACAACTCTATATCGGTTGTAGTTTACCTTCTAGTGTATTTTCTTTGACTTTTCCAACAGCTTCTATAAAGTGTACCATGCATCTAGTTTGTCACTTTTTCTGTCGCTTTGTCTATATCGAAACGTAAAATTATTATTTTATATATAGCGTTGACAACAAGACTCTGTCGTTCTATCCACTGGTTCGACTTTTATGAAGTTACTTTCTTCTGTAGCTTTTTCTAAGCAACATAAAGTCTGGGAGACTTTTTATCGTGTAGGCATTTCACAGCGTCACATAATATCAGACAATTAACTTATTTTTTGTCGCATGCCATATTAAATCCATAAAGTTATCATTAAACTGTGTAATTTGACTTGTTCGCGAATCAACACTGTAATATAAAATTCTTCTGATTGAAATCCCGTCATCATCGTAGAAACTTTTACTCATATTAACTTACACAGGCTTAGAAGACTCGCATGAATGCATTATCAGGTGCAACTGTACCTGCCAGTATGAAATGTTCCCCTACTGGACGCATACATTTATGTGGCGTCCAACTGCTCCAAGAGTCTTGGACCATGACTGATCTAATAGTTATTCCTGGATTAATTATTTCTTAAAGATTTATGAAAATTCCAAGACAATTTGTGAACAAGATCAGCCTTCTTAAAATTATAATATAAATATAAACCCTGTAAATTTGAGTTATATTTTTTTCGATGCTGCACTGAATATTACCTTAAAATTACGGAATAAAGTAGAAATCTTCGGCGAAACATAAGTTGCTTGCCTGTTGACTTATTAACTTATGGCCACACTTACAACCGCACCTCCTTCGTTTACTCTTATCCCAATTTTAACACTTACCATATCGCATTTTAAACATGGACCGTGAAACCATCGTATCGATCAGGGAAGTACTGCTTACTATGACTTTCTAGTAAAAAAATGGATTGAGAGTGTAACTAATTCACAACCGTAAAGTCCAAATTCATTTATAAAAACGATGGTTTTAGTAAACGGTTCCCAAGTAATCTTTGAAAACGTCCACCCTATACAAAATTGACGCTTAATAATTTCCCTAAAATAGTAGCCAGTTTTCTGCCTGTGATATATGTTCAATTGCAAAATGCACAATGCGTCGCCTTAAACAGGTTCTACATGCTTCTATGTATATATTTTTTACAATTAATGATTCCATTGTATATTTTATTTAATATATCCGCTTTTGTGCAGTTGAAACTGAAATGAAATATATCACATGTAATTAGTTTGGATTAAAATACTATTTTTTGACTGGCGTTCCTTAATCTATTGTTGTAGCACTATATTTTTTAAATTGGTACGTCGAAACGGATTTTTCACCCTCTGTGATTAAATTTGTTGTCATAGGTTCGTAACTCTTTCAAGTCTGATGACAAAACTAGGATCAATGTTGAAAATTGCTGATGACGTTTGGTTAATCTGTGCTTACAGGAGATTGCAAAAAAAACAAGATATTCTTTAAAATCACTTGAAATGCGGAAACCATTTTTGTAAATAAAGTGGAAAACATAAAGTTTGTAAACATTCTGAAGTCAAGCCGTTGCTCCATCATTGCCATTAAGTTAGAATATTATTATACACGATTGACTTTCACTCTGAGACGCGTATATCCAGATTTTTACGCTATTGAACCGCTGAGTGAGAAAGCTGAAGCCAAAGTTTTTGCAAAATTAGTGAATAAATTTTATCCGAATTCGTACGACGAAGAGACGTGATAAACCAGAAAACTTAGAATGATGTTCCACGTTTGGGATCACTTAGCCACACCTACATTTCCACGATTTCCAGAAGTAGGAACCTATCTCAAAAGCCATATCAGTTTGCAAGTTTGGTTCAGTATCCAAAGGGCGGCACTTCATTTAACACTGCCAAAAGTATTAAGAGGAGACTGTTTCATGCTGAACTATATCACTGACTTTGGTAAATAGTGGCAGATTTTTTCCCATTCTCATTCATATAAATACAGTTTTGCATCTTTTGAAACAAATTTTTGCGTGTTTCAGGCAAAGTATCCACACAGGCTTAGAATTCAATGCTATTTCTCAATGATATGCTAGATAATATATTCTTCTCATGCTTTGGGTTACCAGAAATTGAGAGATGTTCCCTGGAATGTAAAGAATTCAAACCAAAAGCATAAAGGACATAATACAACTTGTAATAGAACTTCCTAAAAGTTGCCTTTATAATTTGTACCGATTCAAGTGTATTGGAGAGAGATTTATTTCCCAGAGCTGTAGCCATATGAGATTTTATTATGTTGATCGGTTTTGATTGGAATCAATGACTCAATTATTGTGACTTTCGCTCTTACCTATTGCGCGGGAGCAGGGCAGATTTTGGTCACATGATGTGAATTTCATTCATAACAAATTTTTTATGAATGAAATTCACATCACGTGACCAAAATCTGCCCTGATCCGTTTTGCCATTATAAACTACTTCCGTGCCGTGTAATTAATAATTGTCTCTGTCCAAAATCCGTGAGCGAATTGCTATTTCTCTCGTCAGAAAATCCTCCAATTAAAAATTAACTGACATTTAAGGCTTTATGAAAACCCGGTTTCTGGACGGGCAAACTTTTGGTTAACCGGTTTGCCGGCCTAGTATAATAATTTTGATGGTGAAATGGCACCACCAGCATCTGACGTTCAGATTGAGCAACTTTGTCATCAATAATAAATTACATATTTGTAAATTGCTACAATTCGTTCAAAAAGTCGTCATTATTGAACGACTGGGAAGTCCTGGTAACTTTTCAGCCGCATAAGCTTACCATTGAATAATACGCGCCTTTGGTTTCTTCAGTTGATTACTCCATGTACCGCAATCAGTGCATGTTCGAAGTTTCCGGCTTGTTTGTTGGTGTTAGAAGTGAGTTACTTCAGCGCTGAATAAACTTTTAGCACAGAAACGAATATTATTTATCACTTCAGATTGCGTGTACTGTAAATCGTCTAGTTCTGGCAGGTCTCTATATATGGCAGTGAGTCAAGAGGGAAAATTCATAATTTTGGCAGGTCTCGATTTATGGTAGCCCCAATTTGTTGTTATTTATGTTATCGTAAACAACTAGCATGACACATGTGTAAACTAGTACCGGTGGCGCAACAATCATTGGTTTCAGTTCAAATTTGGGCTTATAGTTATCTAAAAGCATATTTACCCGATTTATATTAAAATGCTACATTATTTTGTCAAATATTTTCACAAAAGCTTTAAAACCAGTGAAACTTATATTAATTTTGGCAGTAAAAGTTAACTGATAATGGCGAGTTTATTTTGAAGAAATTATGGCAGCTCTCTAATTATGGCAGGTCTATAATTTTGGTAGGTCTATAATTATGGCAGGGGGTCAAAGTTGATTTTGCATATTTATGGCAGCTGCCATAATAGAAGATTTACGGTAGCTTCATACGAGAAATATGTTTTCAAGAAATAAATTATAAATATTCCTTTTTCACTTGTCAGAATTGCTTGCGGAACAATAGTCATAAACACAGTAGGTTATTACGATTGGAGACAAAAGGCGCAAAACGTGAATAGATTTAAGAATCACTTCGTAATACCAACAGGAGTCCTCGTCCAGCTTTTGCAAACCTTCTCTTTCATTTCCTGCTAGTGTATGTCAATACATTCGTGTACACACCTATTTGCCGCATTTCCTTGACTTGTCACTAACACTTCTTAGCGGCGTTGATCAAGCGTAAAGCCCCATATGGATTTATATTTATCTCTAAGTAAGTTTACTAAGGCGTCGCTCTTTTTCTAAGATCACACACAGAGGTCTCGCTGACATTTAGAAAGTAGGATTTTTGTCAATCATCTGAAATCACACAACGATTTTCCACACCGAGAATGTAGATAATCGATAATCATAATTTGATCTGGTACAGATCATTCAGGGGGGAGGGGCGAGTCAATCAACGTTCTCCCTTTCAGTCAATATATATACACACTATTGCGTCTTATTGTCACTCATCATGTTGCAACGAATCCGTCACTAAAAAATATACGTTTCTATCGCTGAAAACAAATACACAAATTGACATGTCTCCTCTGTGCTGTGTAAACAGAGTAAACGGATGCAGACGAGTACTGGACATTGTCTTTTCACCTACTCTACGCAACTTTAATTATTCATTTATTTCGTTTGTAATTTGATTTGTTCAAGAATAAAACGAGATACGGATGACAATACAATTTATTGCTGATATGGCCATCATTATCTCTGATAGTTTCATTTTTATGTGAACCATATTAAATTATACTGTGTTACAAAAAACAAACGAGTGACAGCAAGACAATCTAGGAATCAAAAATGTCTCCTTACATGAGCCGAAAACCGAAGTGGCGGCCAAATGTTCCCAAAATCTTGTTATGAGACCGCGTCAGCATTTAGGAACTCGATGTTTTGTGAGCAATCTGAAATCATGCGAACAATTGACGAGGCCGGGAACGAGGATAAATGAAACATAATCATTATTTAATCGAGTACATATTTATGATCGCGGGACATAGAGCCAATCACTGTTCTCACTTTCATTCAACAGATATACACACCATTGCCTTCTTATTGGTACGCATAATGCATCATCAAATCTGCACTGAAAGGTACACTTTTCTAGCCCTGAAAACAAATTGACAAATATTCACGACTCTAATGATATTCTATTCTTCGGTTTGTGTGTACTGACAAAAAGATCGTTCAACAAGTTTAATGGCTATCTTTTGTAGCTTTAACATACTTCTCTGGAGCAACATGTTGTCTCGGAGATATTGTATCTTGCATACGTTTTAAACCACATAAATCATCACACAATTATAAATATAGCTTTTCTTCCATGTTATATTAAATCCAAAACTTTATCATTTATTAGTTTATGTAATTTGATTTCTTTACGAATAAAAAGATAAACGCAAGACGATGCAATTTACTGTTGATTGTGCCATCATCATCTTTGAAAGTTTAATTTTCACGTAAACAAAATCAACTTACAGACGGCTACCAAAAAGAATTAAATATATACAAAAGACCTAAAGATTCAAGACATCTCTCGACATAAAAAATAAACTAAAGTGGTGGCAAAATGATAAAAAAAGGATCCCGCGATTTAGTTTATGTGTAAACCGTATCAACTTATAAAGGTCAACATGAAAAAAGAGACATCTTTTCGAGCTATCTACAAATCTAAAATATCTCGCGATCGGAAGCATTAACTAAAGTGGCGCCAAAATTCTCCAAATGTAATCTTGCGATTACTTCCTTAATTATTTGTTTAAGATTTCAGAAAACCGAGACAATTTTTGAGTCAGTACAGCATGATTCATTTGATACGATCAATCATGGATGCATTGAGATTGTAAATAATTCCTAACCCCAAAATCTAAAGTGTATCATGAAAATTAGTTTAGGAAAATTACAGACCGATGATCTGTGAAAGTCACCACCACCGTTTCCAGAATTAGCTGTTAAATATTCCTAAAGTAGAAGTATTGGTCTGTTTACAGGCGCAAAATGCAGTGTGGTGACGTGACACCCCTTCTTGTAAAGTTTTATCTCACTTTTCTACAGCATATAATGTCACTTCTCAGAAGGGATCGGGATTGAGAATTTTTTAGAAACTAGCGTCGTTTAATGCAATGTTGCTCTAGTCCAAGATTTTACTTAATTGCAACGTCGAAACATATTTTTGATCACAGTTGTGCATACTGTTGATTACAGGTCCTTGCCTCTTCCATACTGGTATTTGTAACTATTATTAGGGTTTGTGTTGAAAATTTACCTCCTTTCTATTTTAACATCGCAACAATAAATGAGTTCGGCTATACATATCACATTTGGTGCGCGCTGATTCGTTGATCACATTACATCGCGCTAGAACTTTAACTTGATACGAAATACTATAAATAATTCATTCACATGGTTCATTTGATATTGGCAGCCTGCTTTACAGGAGAGACTTTACAGAGATGTTCACTAATAGATCTATTTACCATGATATCAATAGACTTGATTTTTTATATACGAAACTAAATCTCAACCATTATCTATTTGTATATTTGCACTGGCCAGACGAACGATGAATGAAGTATATAACTTAAAATCTTAAGAATTTTGATTATTTTGTAATCATCAAGTTTTAATGTTCAGTTATTTTGAAAATCGTAATAACATTATATAATGCATTCAAACATATGTATTACTTTATTCGCTTTAACTTTTGTGTCATAAATGTTTCCCGATCGAAAGTATACACTGATACGACGGTCAAATGCACCCAAAAAGTGGTATTGCTGTGACCAATGGTTTGGCATAATTATTAATGTTAATTGCAATGGGATGCGTAATTTATAATGATTTACACATTACCCTGACAAATATAAATAATGTAAATACTTTGTGCTGTGCAAATCTAATACATTGCTAGTGAATTGTTCTTGTCCTGGGGAATCCATGACTGTGTGCTTCAAGTCAAATACAGTTTTTGAACTCAATGCATAGGCAAGTACTTAAACGGTAATGACTAAATTAAAAAATGATTTCCCGACAAAAACCAACTTCAAGAATATCCACGTGTGCACATTTAAAATATATAAAACCCTAGTTACCTGCATTTACAACTATATCACAGAGGGATTTAAAAAAGAAATGAGGTATATAGTTTTTAAGTCAGTCTTGTAGTAGTCAGAAATATCCAACTTCAACGTCGCAAACAATTCCCTTTTGTGTTTTATAATATTAAAGTGTACAGATAAAGAATTGTCGTAAGTTGGTTCGTGAAAATAGAAATGGTATTACAAAAATTAGCTTCTTATTGCTGCAAATATTCCATAAGTGTTTTACAGGAAAATCGTTCGCCTTAATTAAGCCTACATGTAGCAAGGGTATATTCAGAACTGGATGTCTGCAAGCTTGTAAGTAGAAATTAAAAACACAGTGGGGGGAAGGAGGAATGTGAGCGAAATTTCTAACTAACATGACATTTAATTGGTTGGCCCAGGATAATATTTCAAATTGGCATTTTCCTTTCATTTACTCTTTCCAGAATTTTCAATCGGGATATCTGAAACTTGCCCGTGAAGGCTTGTTGATAAAATTCACTTTTCCGCAGTAACCATGGTACGTTTGAGCGGTGGCTCCTTGAATGTGACTGGGAGCTACCGGTCAAAAAATGAAAAGACAGAAAAGTTCAAGATTTGCATCTTGGTAGATGAAATGTGTGTTTTAGAACTCAAATTTAGACACATCAGACTTCCGATAGTTTTTTAGTTCGGGTTTACACCCGTCCTAGTTTCGCTTTGATTCGTTGAAATGCTTTGATTTTCATTTAGTTGCACACATGGATGTGAGGCAGTTTAATGGATAAACCTTGATGTCATCTTCTGTACTGATAAAAAGGCACATGATCGTTAAAGTATGCAAAAATGCACTAAACTGCAGTTTGGCAAAAATTCCATATCTCCAAGTCAATGAGGGCATGAGAAAATCTATTTCAAAAGTCCAGCTTTTAGCCCCTCTAGCAGACGCTCATAGTTTGTAAATTCCTGTTCGGTTTTGTATGTTATTTGAAACGTAGATTCATAATATTTCAACATTTATTAATTTTTGAAGACTTGTTGCCTGTGCATATCACACCTATAATTTCGTACTCTACCTTGAGTTGTGATATTTTTCATGACGACCTGCATTATTTTCAAAAGTTGTTGACACTACACAATTTTTCGTTGAAGCGTTTTTTTCACGTCGCGTTTCACCTGTACCGAATTTGATATTTCACTAGTTTATCTTCTTCAAATCTAGAAATACCATTCAACGGTTATAATGAGGTTCCAATGGCTGACGCAACAATAGCTAAAGAAATTGTGACAAATCATTGGAATGATAGGGATGGTTTTGCGACTGCTCTTAACATATTACTCAGCGAATTAAAGTTCTCTAATACTTTAACGAACAATCATATCAGGCGACTACTGGAATTATTATGACGTTCATATTAACTTAAATCTCTTATGCAGCAAACGCAATTACCAGAGTAAATGTTGTGTGGGACTCACGCTATAGTAATGAGAGAAAACATAATTATATCCTGATTGTATATCAGCAGCGGCATATGGCACATGGTTTAAGGTATATACGAATGCATCTCAACGGCTGACAAACACACAGCTTATACCGAGCAGGGAATGGATTTATAAAATTGCATTGCTTTCAACATTACATTCCGGCGCATTTCCTCATTATCTTTTAGTATCAATGCAATTCGTTACCTTCCAGCTTTGTTTGGATTGGGATTTTTGGGGATTTTTGGACTTGGGGATTTTTGACATACCCCACAATTGACGTGGTTACCAGGCAATAGCTTTCGAATCGCACAAGGTACCTATTACTATTTATAAACGCTTTCAGCCGGCAGTATTAACAAACTGGCGGCCAAGTGTGCAAAAGTAATCTTTCTGTGAATATTGGCTTAATTAGTGTCTCGAAACAATCTTATACACAAATGGCAGTCTCATTTGAATGATCAGGTCGATCTAAACTTTGCAGTTTGCCAACGTAGCTTTTTTGGATATTCATTCTACTGAGCATAATCCTTCTGTTAGTGGTATAACAATCCGCTAATGTTTTTTGCGGAGCATTTATATCGAGAGTAATTGATGCGGGCAGACATACGCAGATTATTAACATTATAAAGTATACAATACGGCACATCTGATTTTACATAACACTATATGAGAAACATCAGCCTAATTAACTATTTGAAACAGATACCAGGTGACAGCCTGAAATATGAGCAATCAAAATTTGAACAAAATTACAATGCTCATGTTTTCAAGCATTAGCTTATCAGAAAGGCAAACCAGCGCAACACACACACCATTATATGTTTGGTTGCTACAGCAAAAACTTATCAAAACTGAGAAGCACAAAATGAGGGTTCCTTAGCAACCGCTTATGATTCGGAGCAGCGTAATAGCGGCAGCATTTTCTCAGACAAGGCCTGTCAAAAGCAGATGCGCAAGTAATCATTTTTGTACAAGGTGGACGCGGGCGCAGTATTGCATTATATGTTGTGACAAACTTCCAGAGGTAAATGACAAGGACCCTAACCAGAACGTTTGCTGGCGCAACAACTGGGAGAGGAGCGATCATTGGTGCTACCGGATAGGTCCAATGCAGAAGAAATTCAGTTTTAGGGCACGATGGGCAGGAAGATGCTACTGCTCTGCAAAACGGTAGCAATAAGTACCAAAAACTAAGCTCCTAAATTTTCCATTTTATCTAAACACTATAAAGCATTTTCACACGATATCCATCATTTTTACTGTAAGTTAAAAATAAAAGTTAATTTCTTCCAAGATGAATAGGTTGTCATTTTCCTTTACTTGGGGAGCATTCCGGTGACGCCGAGCTTCATTAAAGGTTGTGCTATTTTTTTTCTAATCACTAATGTATACTTTTTTTCGTGCAAACGAATAAATACTCGTCAAAAAACTGATTTTCTGGTTTGTATTGGGGTGTCTGTACCATTGAATCAAATTAACAAATTTCAACCCAGTATTGTGAAATGATTTACATGTGGGTTACGGTGTCGCCTTCGAATCGTAATGTTCCTGGTTTTCTTTAGAGCTACTTCCGTCCGTTCACATGTCGGTATACTGAATATGGTCAATTCGTATAGACGTGCCATTTTACAATGTTACAATACATCCACGTTATTCTAATAGCTTTCTGCACATAATCCCCTATTTTACAGAACTTTGGTTAAATTTGTACATCTACACCAATTGAACCATTAACCATTGAACTCCGTCTGTCATCTGAAATAAAATTAGTAACTAAACTGGTGATAGAAATGTCTCAGCCACAATATATGAAATTATTATTTATTCATAAATTCTTTTCTCACTGTATATATGGTTACCACTGGTATGTTAATTTTTGACACAATTAAGATAATACACTCGGGTATAGTAATGTGTTGGCCGTATGTAGGGCATTCCGTTCTACCGCAACGTAATCGCAAATGACTTGTCCGAACTGAGGAGTACTTTCCATTATTAAATAGTTAGAATACTTAACGGTATTATTCCGCAACACAAATCAATATTAAATCCAGTCACACTTTTAAACATAATATGGCAGTTCTGGCTAATCATATAGCATTTAAACATAATGTTAGCATCTTTAGAAAAATACCATATATTATATGAATAAAATATTGTCCGGAATAATGTATTATAGTTTTCACTCAAATGTAGACGAGCATTTCTTATAGTAATAAAATTAATTATTTTGCACGTGTCATCGATTTTTGACATGAACTCAGCTTCGACTATGCCCATACGAAACATGAATAATTAATCTTCTATCTTTTGGTATGGCGTGACAACGGCTCCTTGTGTATTCATGCTATGTTTAACTGTAAAGCTGTAGTATTCTTATTAATGTTCAGTGTATGGTATAGAATAGAAAGGTAAAATCCGTTGGCCGGGCGACAACATGTTCCCAACATTGTTCATGTCTTTATTCTGTGGATAGGACATGGTGTGGCGTGTATTAGGAAAAATCAGTTGAGCTTTGGAGAATAGGCAAAATTTACTGGTTTCCTGTCTGCCGGAAACTACTCACAAGAACCGAATCCACTTACAAAGGATACTGACAAGGGAACGTTTTTAGGTGAATAGAGCCTAGAAAAAAACGAAAATATACCTTGGAATCAGAATTTTTTGCTGATTCCAACGGTACCAACTTTATTCTGCAGAAATTCAATTTGTGGATTCTATGGCCAATTTAAACTCAGCTAAGTTATAATTTTGAGAGAGTCCAGTAATACACAAACAGGCTATATATTAATGGAAAATAAATTTGATCGTTTATGTAACAAAATCTAAATTCATGTAACGTGTAGCGAGGAGTTATTTACGATATGGTTAATACATACGTTTATTTCGCACAATAATCCCTTTAATAACTACTGCCAATACATTCCTACTATCACTAGTACGGTGCCGCACTGTTAAGGATAATTAGACAATGTCCACTAGTATCTTGCCTTTGTCAATCACTGACATGGCGGACTGACATGTACGTAAGGCATACATTGCATGTATATATTGGTAAACGTGTGCCAAAACGTGTGACACAAAATGCTAACTGCTAATATGATGTACTGACTTCAAACTAAATGTACATGCAAGCAGCTCTGTGTGTGCCCACTACTTCAGCAACCAATATTGACAATCTAAAATATCTAGCTCCGGCTATACTAGATGTTCATGACAACTGAATGTGTGTTAGCTTTTTACATAAAATATAAGCTTTTAGATCAGTTTGAAATCTTGGTGTATTCTAATTACCCTGCTAACTTAGCTTGAAGTTGTGAACATAAAAATGCTTGTAAAATCCACACATTTCATTTCTGCAGAATAAAATTGGCACCGTTAGAATCAGCGAAAAATTCCGAATCCGACGTATAATGTCGTTTCTCTCTACCCTCTATTCACCAGACAACGTTCCCTTGTGAGAATTTATAATATAATTGCTATTTTTGCTTCTCGAAATGAGTTTTTCAAGTTTTTCAAAACCAATCAAGTGTAAAGAGCAGGACATTGAATTTCGTCGTCGCGATAACGACTGCCCACAAGATTTATTGTTGGATAACGTGTCACAACCAGTTCTGAACAAAATCTTACCTGAATTGCGTTAGTTGTTCACCATTCCAGGTCTGATAAATATTTTTTTCAATCCCCCATCCTAAATCTACCAAGTGTATCGCATTTGGAATGAAATGTGAGGCGATATATTTACAACAGTTCAAATCCCAGAGTGTTTGTATATAGTATATAATTTGAACACCACCCAAAATAAAGATGGCTGCTCGATTCATAACATGCATAACTCTACTTATTCAGTTGTCAACCAACCACGCATTAGCGGGTAACAATCTGGAAATTACAAACTTACACTACGCAGTGGATATGTTTCAAACTTGTCTCGTTCAGCTCATCAATTACGAAAATATGGACACATGGACTACAAAGTCACCAGTTGTGTTGTCACGATACAACGTCTCGACTGCAGCCATAAATAGATATCGAGGCACTGAATAATACCACTCTAATAGTTAAACAGCTTGACCTTTCAACGAGAAATAAACATTGGTATTGTACCGCACAAATATACTTGTTTCCACCCTCAGGATTAGAAGCGCAAAACATTTGGAATGACCAAACTTACAGACTCCGTATTCCACACAACTACATCAACTTTGGAATCCATCGGCAGGAGTACGATTCCTTGACAAGTAACTACTACCAGCCGTACCCGCATCAAACCTACGTCGCCATCATGGACGAATCGAGTAAGAGAAGAGTTAACCCATCTTGGCTTAGGCTATTCAAACTTGTTTTAGAGCAGAGGTTTGGCCCGCATTACCTAGCGTACGCTGCAGATCTGCTTGTGTTTTCGATCATCCGAATTCCGCAGCACATGCAATTTGGAGTTAAAGATTTCAACTTCGCCACCTCATTCTACGTATAAAACTACATTAGATACAATATATTTAGTGATTAAAAACTCAATAGTTTAACCAGAATTTTTGAAACAACATAATTATTAGGTGTCACAACGCAAAAATGACACCAAACCTTTACAAATTCACAATTGATACGACAAATTTGTTTTTTCTATTACGGCAGCCCCTGATGTCTTCATATTCCAAACGATTCAGTTATTTCGGTTTCCCGTGCGAACGGATGAAGGAATCCCCAATTTACGCAACGCAAACAACACGAAAGAAATTATATGTATATGTTCATATATTTTTTTCTTTTTGGGAGAGCGCAATAATTACTAAAAATTGTGATTGAGCGCCTGCAAACAATTATTTCTCTTTCGTAATTTGAAATGTTTACTCCGAATAAATACATACATACATCTACCGCATATGTATGTACTTTGTTTGCCATATTGGTAGTCATTAGTCATTATACTAACCGTAAACTTTGCTCTAGAAACTAATCTAGAACTATTTCACCTGATTATAATTAATTTCCAGCAGTATTTCGTCTATGACTCCATTGCATTCGAAGTAATGTCTGCTTTCTTTTAATTAAATTTCGCCTTGCGAAACGCCGCAGCGCTAGATGGGCACGTTTTTGGCAGTATTTGTCACTGTCATAGGTTTGTCCTTTCTAGGAATAACTTGTTTTAATGTACATGCCAGCACATGAAGTTTAATTCAAAATATTTACAATACACGAGAATATGCACAGATTGTAAAATTGTAAGAATAATAAAAGCGCACCAAGTGTCTTCACATCATAAATTCATAAATTAAGTTTATGTAGGTTTAAATATTAAATGGAATGGTATTAGTTTATGGAGCAAAATAAAGGGTAAAAAAGTGGTAGAAATTAGCAATGACATGAAGCATTATGATTTTAATGATAAGATTCATTGCATATTTATGTAAGTATCGTAGTAACATGCTATTGTGAATGTTATTTTTTGAGATTTTATGTTTATGAATTATGGTTTGTTAATCGGCCTCAACTCAAGACGGAATCGTTTCACGATTTCGCTCTTGCGGAACACACTTTTCAAGTGTCACGTAATGAAAATAGTTGCATGTATTGTTAAATCTACCGTAACATTTTATACAATATTACTGATATTATCGTGTCCCTTTAAATAAAGTTGACTCTTGAATCATAATCGGAAAACATAGGGAAGTACCTACTAAGCTAAGAGGGTCTCCAACTCAAACAGTAAAGAAATCGTCGCACAATATATTCAAATTTTTCTGGTGTCAAAGTAAGCCAGCATTTTATGTAGTTTTGAAGGTAAACAAATTTTTTTTAGTATGCCTGTCCAAGAATATCAGGCATTTGAGAAATGCAAGATGCTTAAGGTGTACAAATAGATTATTGAACAACTTTTACGAGATTTACATGTAATGAATCATTGTCACGGACTGGATACATACCATAATGGATTCAAAAAACATGAGCTGAAAATGTGGTTTTAAAAGAATTTAAATAAACTCTTATTTTAAAGGAAAATATAATTTGTCCTCAGTCAAATTATTCGTGATGGTATTGCCGATTGGCAAACGAAAATAAATTATTCACGCAATTTAACTCCCAGTCTCGAACCAAAGTACATCATGTTTGCTTTCAGCAGCTCGATGAATACATTTTATATAATATGTTGTCTCGTGACCACATATTATTTGTAGACCTTTAAAAGTACAAGTAAGCTCAAGCCAATAAATAGTTATAATGCAGAGATTGAAAACAATATTGGGACCGCCCTTTCTTATTTGACATTTGTTCGATATCACAGATAAATAATACCATAGTTTATATGTTCATTAATTGCAGATCATTTCTGCAAGAAAAAATCAATTTTCCTGTTAAATGAATTACCCAGAAATATTCATTTAATACCTCGTGCACTCAAAACTCTAAAGTTAAATTGTAAATAAATAAAACGTTTTTATTTGTAATTGTCAAATGATTCATTTCATAACGCCATGGACATCGAATGACCATTCATTTTATAAAGTTGGAATTTCCCTCAGTTGATTCTACTTTGTACGTATGTATGTGGTTCTTGCTGTAGTTTCCATGATTGGAATCTGTTATTAATGGAATGGTATCATTTTAATCATCAAATATAAAATGTTTACCCACTGGTTGCTGCTAAGGAAATATATCACATTCTCCGTTTAATGCCCTATTGTATTGACTGCAACGACGAGGAATAATAAACACATCGTGTCTTTAATATTAAGCAGGTAATTCGTGCTGATTGGAACTAACCTGACTGGAATAAATAGCGAAAGGCAACAAAATGTGGAAGGTCATAAAAATTTGTCTTGCTCAGGATTTATACATACTTTATTTTAAAATTCAAGAAGTCGAGTGCGCAGCAAATGCATGATAATACTCAGAGGACGAGCATTCTTAAATTTTACCGATAGCCACCCAGGAACGTACCACAAGATCAATTGAGCTATGTCGTTTGCGTATTTAAAAAATTATGAAATCGATTCCAGATCTACAATTACTGATAATTGATAACTCGAATTCCTGCGAAATTAAAGAAAATTATGGCATTAAATTATATTAAGTTAAGGTAGTTATAGCGATTGATTTGTTTGTCTGTTTGCAAACACTCTAACTTTCCTCCACGTTGAGTGGTGGATCATGTCCATTGCGAAAGTTTTGAATTCTTTTGAATTGAGTCATTTGCCAGTTCTGTAGATACAACACAACAATAAGTTACAAAGCGATTGGCCGAAGGGGACGTTCCATATTAAATTTCAGCCATGTACCGGAAGTACGGGGTTGACGTCTTTGAGGTGCTGGGAGTGACAAACTCGTGACAAAATGTTATTGTATGTATCGATGGTGGAGTGCGAGGTTATCATTTTTTTGTCATGGATCAAATCGGTCAGCTGGTGGTATTGTTTTCCGTCGGATGTATGGGGGTCCCCAGTCGTCAATAATTTGTAAGCTATAAATGGGGAAGATCAATTTGAGACCCCAAAACGTTGTGTAATGGTCAATTCTGTTTCCACGTTTGCTATTTTTGCATTCATCACTCTTCCGGTAGTTATGTATTAAAGGCTACACCGTACTAGTTAATTAATTACCGCCACCAGTAACTTAAGCTACTGAAAAAAAAATATTGTCCTATATCTGTGAACATATTTTAATTTCATGGAATTTCGTTCAGTTTTGACGGCGCTGAAATATTACAATTTGATTCCATATAGTTGAAGCTCGATATAGCATACTAGGAGGGACTTCAAAATTTTGTCTGTTATAACTATTGTCTGTTACAAATATAACATACATGTCAGATACATGGTATAAGCAGCTGTATTCCACGCTATTCGATGAGACTCAGCTGTATAATCAGCTGTACTAGATGTTGGTAAAGTATACAAACAATTGGTGTAATTTAAAAACAGAATGAGCGCGGATATCTTATAAAATCTCAACAAAGGACATAATTATAACATAATAATGACAATTATGACATAACAATAATTACCACGACAGCGAAATTCATGCTTAAAATCTTTAATCACTTGTTGTTTTTCTCGTCTGTAGTTCATGATGCTTTCTGATATGTGCAATGAAATTTAAATGTACTGAACTTGCTGTAAATCAATTTTCGCGGTACCACATTTATTGGCTGTGTTGTTTCTTGTTTACGTTCTACTGTTTTCCTGAAAATGTGCTAAAACCATTGTTGCGAAACGAATGATTAAATATACTTCATTCATTACATTCTTCTGGCAACACATTTAAAAAAGTTGTGCTTACCGGATTGACTAGTAGGCAATATTGTGAGGCTACAACGATGCAAGTAAATATTTGCCGGCGAACAACGAATTAATGTGATTAGATAATTAAACTCACCAGTAGTTGAGGTTGAAAACGTAATTATTTGGGGAATTGTGTATCGAAACTTTTATTATTCGATTCTACCTGTCGGCATTTCTCCAATTTTCCTAAATAAATGACTTAATAAATTAAATGCCAAAATGCGGACTTACCCAGAAGCTCTCTGCAGATTCGATTGGGAATGAACGCAGTTGTTGCTAATTATAGGATTTGTGTTTCCTCCTTTGTAGTATCAGAGATGTCATTCCTTTTCGAGCATAGTTTTTGCCACTTTTTTTAACTAGTTGCGAATTTTGTTATATTACCGATGCATCTGTCATCTGAAAATGGTCATTGATTCAATAATTACGGTCTTTGGTGCTTACAAAGGAATTCTGGTCTCGGGTAGGTGCTACAATTTGATTCAACAAGAATCTCTAATTTGATCAATATTGAATACTGCGCTATTTCCGTTCATAATCATCCTTAATGCTTTGGTTATCTGTCTCACATTTGTTGATACTCACGGCAGCGTTTGACGGAGGATTCCTCGGCATTGTGGTTTGTTTCTGAACATTTGGAAGAATGTACAGCGAGTCGGCCAAGTTAATTTAATTACCGTAGCTTCCTAGAAACAAATGCAATTTTGTGTTAGGGACATTGCAGCTATGCGACAGAAAAGGCCATATTTGGTTAATGTCAATTATGTGACACCGTTTGATGTGCTCAATTTGTGTTACACGTACATTTTCAAACTATTCTTGCTGTAAATACTTAGAGGATCTTTCTGGGTGATTGCATAAAGTCGCAATACCAATGGAAAATCTACACCCTCATTTCAACGGCATAAGTAGTATGTTCTACTAGTGTAATTATCTAACACAGGTTCCGGATTCATTTCAACTTCTACTAATTTCATTAAACGTTGAATTTCATGCAACCAATTGTTGATAAACGGCAACTTCAAATCCTTAACAAACTAAAAATTGTTAATTTAATATTGCAATTAGGATGTTAATCTAATAAGTTGTTTCAAACTATGAATATCGCTCGCGATATCACAAGTTGTAAAATTGATAAGCTTGCTGCCTTTTGACGACAATCGGTCCGACGTTATCATTTTCGCTGGTCACATAAAGGAAGGTAAAGTTGTTCTGTCTAGCTGTTTGACAAAGTTTTCAATGATGCATTTCTTTCAGGTATCACAAGTTTACGACAACCAGCATTTTTGATAGATTTTAAAAACACAGCCATATATATATGTTTAAATGGAACAGTTAAATTCTGTCGCTAGTGTTTCGCTTTTGATTAGAGAGTGGTCAATAGTTTTCACCCTGGCCGTAACGCATTTAATTAACATTGTAGTAAATTTTAGGAATCTTCTTGAATGTAAATTAAACTCTTTCATCCTGATTTACCGAGCAATACAACAACGAGGAAATTCAACTCTCATCTCATAAGTCACCTTAATGCTGTTGCAGAAGCTGCTGCATTATGAAAAAATAAATAGTTTACTACTCTGCTAACAGTGTAAATGTTATGTGTGTATATAAGGTAGTATGCGTATTAATAAATTGATCTACCTACAAAGTTGTAGGAGTGGGTGATTGTTTTCGTCATTATGCAAAACCACCATACAAAAAGGTTGTGTATGTTCTTTCTTTAATTTAAACGCCATTAGTAGCGCGGAGGAGCTAATTGTGCCATTAGCAAACACAGGTGTGAGGTAGTTTTGAGACTGGTGTTTCATTGTTAGATATTGAATTTCGTGCTGACAACTGCTGAAAATTGACGACTCGAACTCTTTCACAGATTAACAATTTACTATGAATCCTGTATTGCAACTAAGGCGTTAGTATAACAATTTGCTCCAAACTTGTAATATTAACCTTCATAAAGATAGGTACATTTCGTGTCTCTTGACGATGGCTCACACCAAAGCAGCCCGATTAGTTGTCGGAATACAGGACAGTTGTTTAATTTTGATTGATGGTTTGATACGGGTTTGAATGACGGATTGGTGGACATTTTTGTAGTTTCAGTCCGCCCGCATTCATAGAGTCTTAACAAGGAACAATGGACATTTCAGTAATACATTTAAATTCGCCGGTTATGTGTCACGTTTGGATACCATTTTTAATTGCTTTTGTTACGTATTGTGAGGCCTAATCGCTTCTAGCAAATCCTTGACAATTACCTTAATTTCACTTTTACGTAATTACTGTTCTGGCCACTATGTCACTGTTAGTAGTAAGTATATAAATAATATTGTATGAGCACACATTTAATGCACCTTACATAGACATCACAGAATGACACTGCAACCTACACAACACCTATTCAAAGGTTATTTGTCTTGCCCGGTAGAAAACAAACATACTTCGTCAAAAGGTGACATATTTGGTTCAACGACAGTTTGCCATAGATATGCTAGATCAGAATCCAAGGGTTCAATTGTAAATTTTTGTAATGTAATAAAAGTTTTTTTGGTAATTTTGAAATCTTACATTTAATAGCGTCACATACGTAGAAAGCCCATTCATTTTAATCAAGTCGGAGTTCCTTTCATTGGATTCTTGTATGTGGTTCTTCCAGCAGCTTCCTTGATAGGGAAATTGATGCTGCATTTTTTTGTTATGCAAATGTTCTACTTTGAAGCAACTGTAGCTCACCAAAACTGGATGCGTCATGGTAAATGAATAGTATTAATTTTCTGTAAGAAACTTAAACCAATAAAACTAGGCGACCAGATTAAATGCTTCAACTTCTACTTCCATCCTTCGAATTGCCAAATAAAGTTCAAAGTACTTATACCATTTTCAATTATTTTGTGTTTTATTGAGTATCACTTATTCCGAAAATCATTAATGGCCATCCCGTTTATGTAATCGTGGAATACACTTAGATCACACTGGGATCCAAATATGAGTTTCATATTTGTATACAACTTGGATATTCCAATAAATAAAAAGATTCAATTTGGGAGAAATTGGGACATGCACTATTTCTACCTATATTAGTTTGTAATTTATTTATAAACGAGTATGTATTCATGTTTATGATATTAAATAAAGTAAATATTTTATTGGAACGAATGGTGCAGTTATGTAGTTTTTAATACTGTAACGGCGTTTCGACGAATTTCGTCGTAGTACGATTTATTTGCTACTTCAGGTCTCTGCTACGTACACCGTTGGTGATGTCTTGTGCGCTGCAGAAGTTAATTTAGTGTAATTTAATTTCAACCGGTCTTCAGTACTAAATCGATGCTACTAATAAACACAGGACTGGTAATGGCAAGCATGGAACCTTTTACTACTTGCTTTTTTCAAACATATCGAACCATCGCATTTAGTTTTCAAATATTTGCTGGCCAAGGTCACCATTTTTATTAAAAGGTGTGGTTATTTAATGCAATTTGTTGAATATGGGGGACGGTTTTGGAACATCTGCACGCTCTGAGTTTTGTATTGAGCGGCAAGCTTCCGTGACGACTATATAGGTTATTTGTTGTTGGCACTACTTGGATTGGAAAATCGAAATGAAATTATTAAGATGTGGTTTACACCGTTAGCAATAGCTTACTGGTCACAATAACAATATGCGGTCACCATAATGACAAAGTCAATAGCAAATTATGCATTTATGTCGAAAAAATAACAAATTACTATCCATTACAAATTCAGTATTTCCCATCCCATGAACGTACGTACATGTTTGCCAAACAGTTACGTACTGTTTGGCAAACATGAAGCATGCACACCAGATTCATGTGCATTTCGCACTACTTTATACATTGTTTGGCTTTCATACAATCCTTTTTTAAACGCATAATGCTTCAAGGCTTTGGAATTGACGACATAATTAGAAAGTTTACTAGTGGTCTTTATTTTTATTTGTAACGACTGGTAGTCAGAAATGTCATCTCACTTACACGCCACAATTTACTTGCAACCACTTTGGAGAATGACAACAAGTGTAGATTATCTCTTCGTTTGAATGTTTGAAATATTCGAAATGATCATCTCAAAAGTTGTAATTGATTGTGACTTTTGTTATTATTTGTTTCCTCTATGATAAAACACTTACAAGAACTTGATCTAAAATTTAGCCCCTCACTATGAATTGAATAATTGCAGTGCTATCCATGCTGGATGGAATCTAGACTTAGAAGTACAGCAAAACGTGACGCCATTCAAGATCATCTGGAAATGTACCACTCATTCCATTAACGCCAGTATGGCTGGGCATTCCAGTGCTTTTCAAAAGAGCCATTGGGATTCGCAAAAATACTCCGTGGAGGCTTGTCAACAACCTTTAATTGGTTGCGGTCACTATGGTACCCTAACTATTCAGAAGTAAGCAATTTGTATGCAAGGTAACGGCCTCTGTGGCTGCATGCTATTCAATGTTGTGCTATATAATCGTCGTTTTTGTTCTAATTTCACATCTTGTAAAAATCTGTTCACTCGTAAGCGTGCATTTTACTCACACATTGATATTAAGGTAGTTAAACCATGCATCGATTATCCCATTCATAATTTCAATATTTCCTTTAATATTGTTATGATTTATTATCAAGGAAAAATACAAAATTGAAATCCAGTGGTTGCTGCCATGGTTACATAAACTGGCAACGAAATGAGGTTGTCATTGGGAAGACAAATGGACGGTGTCTATTTAAACTGGAATAAGTTTAAATAGACACCGTCTAAGAATATGTAAATAAAGCAAAACATGATACACTTCAGGGGATTTCCAAGTTAGTAGAAAGATAATAATCAATGATTGAAAGGCTAGCAATCTGTCAAATTTAGGTACAGCGCTAGGAGCTGTACACTGTGTGGAACACGTGTAGCATGGATGCCATGTCTAAGCCACACGGTGCTTTTCTCACTTCGTTTTACTTTCTTTGGCTTCCATTCAATGCTTTTTTAAATGCATAATGTTGGGAAGATTTGTAATTGATGACGGATTTAGAAAGTTTACTACTGGTATTTTGAACTACTGGTAGTCAGAAGTGTCAAATAACTTGAACGCCACCAATTATTTCCGACTCGTCTTGAGAATGGAGACAAATGTAGATTGGACCGTCTTTACCATATCCGAGGTGTAGAAAATTATCTCGGTAAAAATTGTAAATGATATTATTATTTGTTATTATTTGCTTCCTATATGATATGTATGTAATCACATTTGCAGCAAATTGTTGAACTATAGTTACTCAGACGATTGCATACAGTGTACGCATGTGCGCTTGAAGCTAGTTTTAAAAGCATTACGAAATGTGACCTCAATCAAGATCATCTGGAATTTTCCTACTCATTCCCTTAGCATCCGTCTTGCTGGGTATTCCCATGCGCTTCAAATAGTTCGCGGAGGTTTGTCAATAAACTTTGGCTTGTCGCGGTAACAATAGTACCCTAACTGTTCCGAAGTAGGTAATTGCTTTTCAAGATAAAAGTTGCCGAATGCTGCACTCCTTTGAACTGTTGAAGGAATAACCATTTATCCGACGCAAACAATAAGAACAGACAAATTTCCAGAAATATAAACAGAATTTACGAAATAACATTTCAAAGCCAATTTCACTCCGCCGCCCTGACGAGACTTTTATCACTTTCACACTTTTTTACGTGTGTATCTACAAAAAACAATGGCCTCGCGAGAACATTGGCATATAATAAATTCTAGGAATGTTGCACTTCTCCTGAACATTAACAGGTCGCACTGTTTTAGCAAAATTGCAGTCACTCGGAGATCCAACGTACAGAGTTTTACACCTACGCTACCAAAAGTGAGTGTTGAGTGCTGTAGCGTGGGAGTTGAAAGATTTACAGAAAACCCAGAATGAATCTTCCAACTTATATGATTACCATTGCAGCATAACCAGCTGCATTCACAAACAGTATCCGTATCATACGGGACGTGATCGCGACTACACCGCAACCTGCAAACCAGATGGGAATGCTGTCTTTCTCTCTTCAGCAGCAGCACCATCAACTTTTAACCAGCTTCAGTGAAACAATGCACTTCCAGTAATTCGTACTAATATGTTTCAAATTATCATTGCAGTAACAATGAATTACAATCATGCATGCATGCATCCTTGGGTTCTTTCTTTATTTTTATGTTAATTTATATTTCATGAATACCGCCGGGAATAAATTTATAGGACCATATTTAAAAGAAATAAATTAACAACTCCAAACATTTAATAAAAGTATTTATAGAAATAAGCGGTGTAAATCGAATAGCTTGTTTGAATATATGATTGTCACCTTTTTATCAAAATAGTTGGTACTTCTTGACGACGATTCTTGCCAAAGCTACCCGTATCGATTTTGAACGAGAATAGGTTACATTTATCCCAATGTGGTAGTGGTTTGACATGACTTTCAACGCCGAGTTGTTGGATTTTTTGGTATTTTCTGCTGCTCCTTTATGCGATTCTCAAATAATCCAGGTTACCTTTAGTGCGCATTATCCTGAAAAAGCTGCTTTTACTGGAATGTTAGAAACAGCAAAAAATATATTGCATTCCAAATTGTACGTAGTTAACGGAGAATGCAGCTTCGAACGTCTGGCCCCTTTGGGTTCTTAGTTATTAAGACAAGTACTTTTTGTGATTAAAAATATAATTAATAAGGACATCGTGTCTTTGTTATTATGAATGTTGTTCCTCTTGATTAGAACTACACCAGATTAGAACAAGTTTCCGAAAAGAGGAAAATGTGGACGTTTGCAAAACATTGTCTTTTACTGAGAAATTTTCTACTTTCCTTTGTGCTGATTCAAGAAAAGGACTACGCAGCAGAGAAAGAGTGACATACTTTATATTCGTTGCACTGTCCATCTCAAGTTGTCTGCACAAAACCGTTGCATGCGAACCTTTTTGTGAAATCGTATCTTACAACATGTTGTTGTGAGCGACTGAGTTAGGTGACTTAAACGCCAAGTACGTATGACGCCTTAAAAAGTCAGATCGTCAGGTCCCTCGGTTTCTATTCTTGCGTCAAACGGTGTTTCAGAGGTGCGCTCCTAACAGCCTTACGTTCAACAAGATCTCATGCTATTGTGCGATTTTACTATGCTACAATAACACCTATCCTGATAAGACACGAATTACTGATAAGATCACTGCTCCTTTATTACAATCACTAAAGAACAATTAACAATCAGTGTTTTTAACAGTTTTCTTGAATTCTACTAATTAATTTTGGTTTACAGCGCATTTAATTTAACGCTAACAAAAATCTTACAGAAAAAACTTATTATTTTTTGGAGTTCTGAGTTGATCAATGCTCGGCAGACAAACTCACACTAAACTATTTTTCTTCTTTTTCTCCTCTAAGTTCTACCAATACCATAATACATACATATATACTTACACGCTAAACTTACAGCTAGGCTTATAAACAGAACAAGAATAAACTCGATCTTACAAAAGAACGACGAGCAAGAAAAGTTCGAACTTTCAATGCACGTCGACAAAAACGTTTTACTTTAATACATACATACTTACACTAAACTAACACGCAGTCAGCAAAACGTAACCTAAACGAAACACATTATAAGACAATTCTGAAAACAGGCAAAAGTGCCAAGTCGAAAGGATGAAATAATTCCAAGTCGAAAAGATAAAATAATGCCAACTCGAAAAGATAAAATAATGCCAAACTGAAAAGATGAAATAATGCTAAACTGAAAAGATATAATAATGCCAAGTTGAAAGACTGCAAAAATGCTACTCTAATACTACTCTAAACATTCATCCTCCTCGACATTCCGACCCCCAAAATCAGGGAATTGCCTGATTTTCACTTCCTGAACCGAGTCATCTTTCATCTTCTTCTGGGTCGTGGCTCTCCAGTTGCCATCTCGTACTTGATCCATTGTTGTCTCAGCTTCTTGTCCACTTACTTCCAACGGGCTGCTAATCAATTTCGATCCAGGTCGTTGTAGCCTGAAGAGATCCGAATGCTGAGGCGGATTTGATATCCCCACTTTCTTTTCCATTTGCTGTCGTCCTTCATTCTTATCCTTGGCGGCCTTCAAGGCCCGTAGCTCAAGGATCCGCTGATGCTGCATCTTCGCCTTTTTCTTCTCTCTGGCGACCGCTTCTGCTTTCCATTTCTTCAGGTCTTCGGATGACCATCCAACCGATCCCACAGATCCTTTCTCTTCAGACTTCTCCGTCTGCTGGGCAACAACTACTACTTCGTTCTCGGGTTCAGAGTCATCCTCTACGATCTTCTCGGGAACATGATAAGTCTTGATGGACGCCATCTCCGGTTCTGCATCACCTTCACAATCGCTAATCACCAAATTCAAGTAGGTGACGTCTTTGGTGTCAGTGCCAATCTTTCCTCCCAGTACCCATCCCAATGACGTCCTCTTGGCGATCGGTTGATCCTCCCGGCCGCTTTGTACCTCCAAATGGATGGTGGGATGTGGATGATCCTCTCCGATAAGGACTCGTGGCACAACTTTATTCAGGTTCCTTAACTTGGCATTCTTAAGATAAGGCCAAGTTGTCTTAACTGCGTCCGCATTCTGGGTGTACGGAGCAAGGCCAAGTGATCCGATTGTCATGGCATCCGCTATCTTATGGTACTTGGCATCCTTCTGAGTACCAGCGACCTCGATGTTGACACACTGTGAGGTGAGTGTCATGGTATGTCCAGTGATGCCTCGGCACTTGCGTCTTGACTCTTTACCGCTGATCCCTAGTTCCGCTGCTAATCCAGCCTCAATCATGGTTGTGTCTGCGCCACTGTCAAGCATTGCGTAGACCTTCTTACATCCTTTGGGTCCTCTGAGGCGAATCTTCACGATGGACAACGGCTTGGACAATTTCGTTTGGATAGCTCCAACGCTGGCATTTTTGTCACTGCTGCAACTGTCACTGTCAGAAGAACTGCCATCTGACTTTCCCCTGGAGCCTCTACGTTTCTTCTTCCCACTACCGTTGTCCTTCCATGGCTTGCCTTCAAAGTGCAGGAGTGTGTGATGTGTCTTACCGCAGTCGTCTTTTCCACAAACTGCGTCTGATGGACAATCCTTCTTGAGGTGGCCAGGCTCCAGGCATCTGAAGCATAATCCTTTTGACTGCACTAGCTGCACCTTGTCTTCAAGCGATTCCTTCTTGAACTTGAAACACTTGGCAAGCGCATGGTTCCGTCCTCCGCAACAGGGGCATTTTTCATTTGGTTCTTCAGAGGAGGCATGAACGTTTGCCGACCCCCGTGTGGCCCTGCTTTTCTTCCCGTCACGATCGTCTTGAACAACTGGCGTCACAAGAGATGCACAGTGACGTATCTTGTGGTCCACCCAGTCTCCAAACGCCGACAAATTCTTCTCTAGGGATGGCCTTCCATCCATCCAAGTAAGCCATTCGAAAGCAAATGGAGCGGGAAGCTTGCTCACCAGTTTCTCCATCAATCCCATGTCATTGAGATAACGCTCCTCGTGCAAGGATCTGACCGTCTGGATAAGATGCTGGACTGTTCTTCCAAACGTTACGAAAGTTTCTGGCTTCAGGACTTCAGGTGGCTTACTTTCTTCGGCTTTGGTTATCAGGGCTTTGATAACGAGTTCTTTTCTTCCAAAACTTTCCTCTAGTGTCATCAGGATCCTTTCAACGTTTTCTTGTTCGTTCAACAGTCCAACAACTGCATCCCTTGCACTTCCCTTCAGAGCTTTTCTGAGCCGGATTGCGTTCTGCGAGGAATTGGTCTTGCCGCGAGGCGTCGTTCTGCGGAATTCATTGATGAAGATGGGCCAGTCTTCTGCTCTGCCGTTGAAGGTAGGTGGATCCTTTGGCTCCCACTCCTTATCTCCTCTTATTTCTTGGAAAGCCATCTTCATGGCGTTTGCCAGATCCTGCACCGCGTTTCCAGTAACGTGCGGTGTCGCTTCTTCCTCAAAGTTGGATTGTTGCCGACGGTTGGGACTTGTCGTTCTGCGCATGCATCTATTTCTTCGTCCATCTTCAGGGATTGATTCCTGATGCTGATCTTGGTTGAAGTACCTCTCCGTATTAATTGGCTTTGAGTTGTTTGGAGGTGGCCCACGGTACTCGAATTCGGTGCTCCGCGGGTTGAACTGAACCATCTTCTGGTGGACAACTGGAACGAAGGAAGTTGGTGGAACAGTAACACCAACTGAATCTCCTTGTATCTGTTGTTCCGAGAATGACTAATCAATCCAGTCCTTCACTCTTCCAGTTACTTCAACTACTCCAGTCGCTTCTTCCAAGCCAATGTCTTGTTCTTCCTCTAGCTCAACCATAATCTTCATCTTCTTCAATTCCTCAGCATCCTTGATCAACTCCTGTTCTTCCTGGTAGTCGCGTTCGTACCGTTGCAGCTTATCCTTCAGCAGGTCGATTTCAGCTGCATACTGCGTCTTTTCAGAGGGTTCCGTTGCCCTTAGCTCCAGCTTACGAAGATCCTCCATTTGGTCCTCCAGTTCCTTCCGAACCTTGCGATGATCGCGCTTGAGTTGAATCAAGTCCTCTCCGGCTTGTATTTCCACTCTTTTGATTGTGTTGGATGAGTGGCTGGAGACTGAAGTGTTCTTGCTGCCGGGCTTGCTTGATACGACAGACGGTGCATGGCTTGACTCCGAATGCGCCATCTTCTGAACGAGTGACTTCAGCCTTTCCTCCAAAACCGGTAGCTTTTCGCGACTGATCCTCTCCAGCACCTTGGCATTGGTATTATCCTGTTTGGTTTTGTTCCAGAGCTCGATCTCCGACGTTGACATCACATCCTGGTCCATCTCCGAATACTTCGCGACTATTGGCTGGATCGTTTTCAACGTCTGCTGCGCTACCTCCAACCGATACTTCGTGGCGGAGATTTCTGCGTTGATTTCGTCATATTCTTCCTGGAGCTTTTCGCTGGCTGCGGTGTTTCCTCCAGACTGAGAGACTAACTCGCCCTGTCTTCTCAGTGTTCTTGATCCTCCAGGTTTCTGGTCTGATGCTGTCGTAACTGCTGCTGGGGGAGCTAACTCGCCCTGCCACCCCAGTCCTCCGACTGCACCTCCGCCTGGTTGTTGTGTTCCTTGGGGTGCACTTTGACCCTGCTGCCCCAATCCAGTGTATCCTAATCTTGATGGTGGGATGGATGGTCGTTTTCCTTGATCCGCCATCGTAAATTGGTAGGTTTCACTAATCTGGTTCCACTTAAAACTGCTCTTCAAGCCACTGATGATTCCGTAATGCTCATCCAAAATGACGTAATCTTTGAGCGGCTCCGAATCCGTTGTCTCCCGGGCTTCGGCACCAAATGTTGTTGTGAGCGACTGAGTTAGGTGACTTAAACGCCAAGTACGTATGACGCCTTAAAAAGTCAGATCGTCAGGTCCCTCGGTTTCTATTCTTGCGTCAAACGGTGTTTCAGAGGTGCGCTCCTAACAGCCTTACGTTCAACAAGATCTCATGCTATTGTGCGATTTTACTATGCTACAATAACACCTATCCTGATAAGACACGAATTACTGATAAGATCACTGCTCCTTTATTACAATCACTAAAGAACAATTAACAATCAGTGTTTTTAACAGTTTTCTTGAATTCTACTAATTAATTTTGGTTTACAGCGCATTTAATTTAACGCTAACAAAAATCTTACAGAAAAAACTTATTATTTTTTGGAGTTCTGAGTTGATCAATGCTCGGCAGACAAACTCACACTAAACTATTTTTCTTCTTTTTCTCCTCTAAGTTCTACCAATACCATAATACATACATATATACTTACACGCTAAACTTACAGCTAGGCTTATAAACAGAACAAGAACTAGTAAGGTGTAACCTTTAATACATAACTACCGGACGAGTGATTAATGCAAAAATAGCAAATATGGATACATATTTGACCATTACAATACGTTTTTGATGTTCAAATTGATAATCCCGATCGATTTACGGCATAAAAAATTTTGACGACTGGGGATACCCACACTTTGACGGCCCACCCCACCGCCAGGTGACCGATTTGACCCATGGTGTCTTGGCAAAAAATGATCGTCTTGAACTCCTCTATCGATTTAAACAATAAAAGTTTTTGACGACATGGTCATCCCCACCAGGTCGAAGACGCCGACCCCCATATTTCCGGTCAATGATGAGGTACATGGCTGAAATTCAATAGGGAACGTCCCCTTGGGGAAAGGTACCTCTGTGCAAAATTTGAGCCAAATCGGTCTACGTGGAGGGGAGTTAGAGTGTTTACGGACAGACAGACAGACAGACAGACAGACAGACAGACGGACAGACAGACAAACAGATCAATCGCTATAACTACCTTTCAAGCATTTCATGCTTCCGGTAGTTAATAAACTCGATGTTACAAAAGAACGACGAGCAAGAAAAGTTCGAACTTTCAATGCACGTCGACAAAAACGTTTTACTTTAATACATACATACTTACACTAAACTAACACGCAGTCAGCAAAACGTAACCTAAACGAAACACATTATAAGACAATTCTGAAAACAGGCAAAAGTGCCAAGTCGAAAGGATGAAATAATTCCAAGTCGAAAAGATAAAATAATGCCAACTCGAAAAGATAAAATAATGCCAACTCGAAAAGATAAAATAATGCCAAACTGAAAAGATGAAATAATGCTAAACTGAAAAGATATAATAATGCCAAGTTGAAGGACTGCAAAAATGCTACTCTAATACTACTCTAAACATTCATCCTCCTCGACACAACAACTGGTATGTTTCATTTTTGTAATAATATCTCGTTGCACATTGAAATGCATCTAAAACGGTTGCTGAAATAAGGAAGCCTGTTTTCCCTGATGCTGCAATAAAATTGGACAAATGCTCTCCATTTGGTTTAAATGTACATCTTTGTTTTATTCGTGAGAGCCGCAACATTTTAACCATGCATTCAGGCGTGTCTCAATGGACAGCGCACGTATGGTGAATAAATATTTTTCGCTGCAACTGTGCATTAAATTACATTAGAAAGAAAAACAAATTCTGGTTAAGATAGATTGTGCAGCAAGTTGCTATACTGATCTGAAAGCAAATTTCTTAATAAGAAAATTCTCTGGTATAATTTATGAAATAGTTTCATTCCATGTTATAGCAAATTGTGACAAGAGTGCAAATACTGAATACAAGTTTGGTAGGTTACTTTCCTTTTCAAGATGCGAAAAACGTGGATAGACTTCAATTTACAGATTATGTAACATATTATGTAGTATTGCAATACTTCACAAAGCTGCAGATCGTGCGGACATCTTCGCATAATCTCAATGTTTATTTAAAATATACCAGTAATATGAAGTTGTAGACTAATTTAATATGTTTTTATTTTAATAACCCCGAGTGTAGGGCAAAAAGTAATTACAGTACAGCCATAATGTCAGTAAATACATATGTGTCCAAGTTGTCAGAAATTTTGTCGGATTTCAACGTCACAACCTATTAAATACCGCGTTTGGGAATGTCAACAAGTTTAGATTCTCACAACGTCTGCAGGTGGTTTGGAAATACATAATTTTTATGAATATTCAATGCTTGCTGCTCTAAACACTTCATATGGTATTTAACGGAAAACTCTGACATTTGTCCAATCAGTGAAAGAATGCAATGTTGGTTGGGAATAGGCTGGGATGTATCCTTTACTTATTTTAAAAATAAACTCCGCCAAACTCAAGAATGACTCTTCAAAACATATTAAGCTGATAACTATTATTGGGTAAACACCCACCACACTATCAGAATGGCTTTGAGTTCGCAAATACCTGAACTTGACAAAGTTCAAGATCACAATTTCGGATTTGTACTCACACATGAATTCCAATACTGTCTAAATACAATTTACGTTGTATCAACAATCTGATCAGTCGACAAATGTTACTACTATTTTAAAATTATTCACGTTTAATATGACTTTACTGCTTTTGGTTAAAGTGCATGGCTCGTGCTAAATTTGTTGTTTATTATACCGTTCCAGGATTTATGAGTGATCTTCCAGCAGTAACATTCGAGGAGCTTTATAATGTCTGTAAATTGGTTTAAATGCATTCATAAATATATTTGGCTCCACGGTTAAATAAATATTTGTTTACCAGGGACAGTACTGGACACGCCATGCAAACTTTTGAGGCGTTTCTTTGATTTTCATTTTAATTTATATTTCATGAATAGTGCCGGGGTGAATTTATAGGCACCGAATTTTAAAGAATTAAATTCATAATCACAAATATTTAATAAATTTATTTATATCAATAAGTGTGTAAATCTAATAACTTGTTTGAAAACATGAATGTCGCATTTTGTAAAAAAAATAGGTAGACTTGGTGCTTCCTGACGACGATTTTTGTCAAAGCTACCGGTTTTGGAGTTTAACGGAAGACAGATTCAGTTTTTACAGCTAGGGTAGTTGTTTTGGTTTGATTTTCATCAAAGTGTTGTTGGATATTTTGGTACTTACAGCTGCTGCTTTATTAAATTGTTAAATAATTCAGGTTCCCGTTAATGCGTAGTCAGATACAAGCTTATTTACTAGAACCATAATGAGGAAAATATCTATTGCATTGCAAATTTTATGGAGTAAACGGAAAAGGTAGCTTCGAATATTAGACTTTCTTGGGTTCTTGGTTACTAGGATTTTTTGGGACTACATAATATAATTAATAAGGGCATTGTGTGTTTATTGTTACAAAGGTAGTTCCTGTGGATTGGAACTACACCTGGTTGATAAGTAGCCAAAGACTGGAAAATGTGGACATTTATAAAAAATTGTCTTACTGAGAAATTATCGTTCGGTGCACGGTCCTCCTCAAAGTGTATGCAAAAACACGCTCCCATGCGAGTATTCTGAGAAATATAATGCTACATCAAAACGTATACTTTATTCTTATAGCAAGTTCACTTTGCATTTTTACATGCATCTAAAACGGTTTTTGAAATAAGGGATTAGATGACACCAAGTCCTTCGGCAAGAAATCCTCGGACAGGAAATCCCCGACAGGAAATACTACGAAATAGAATACTCGAACAGGTAATCCCTCATTACGGCATGAAATCCTAAAAATAAATTCGTTGACGTAAATGAAAATTTTAAAGTGAGCAAAGACGAGGGGAACATGAACAGTTGAAACATTTGTTACGCCAGTAGTCACAAAACAGCAACTTTCATTGTAAAAACTCAGTTATTTTCCCATACATCGCCTTGACAAATGGAGAAGGTAGAACAAGGTGTACAATGGTAGCAATTCTATAGCATAAAAGATCAAATGAGTAGTTGAGCGTGATGCATATATAATGAATCATATCGAGCGATGTCAAGGATAAACTTTAGAATGTTGTTGTATAAACCTTTGAGAAACACTGGACACTACGAACACCAAACATACATGTTTCAACATATTTTTTAAACAACGCACAATCCTTATTATCCATCGCTTAGCACAGCGGAGAATGGAGGAAGGCAATGTGGAACAAGTCATGAATTAACGTTTTTTATTCAAGAAGGTGGATGATATTCTAAAATGCGACCATACTATACTAACGATAGCATTACTGTTCATCAAAGCGTATGTTTAAATGTTGTTAATATAGAATGCAGCGGATTGTGTATCAAATTGCCATACTGAACTACAAACAAATTTCTTAATATATCACCGTCTGTCTGGTTCTGGTAAAATTGTATGTAATATATTCGTTCCACATTTAACATAATGTCCGGGTCCAAATATGAATAATATTTTGTAATCTCCTTTCCATTTTGAATATACGAAACACGTTGGCGTTCGATGTACTTGAATATTTTATTTTGAGTTTGGCGATCATGCTGGAGATGTCTGAAGTCACATTGATATATGCACATACGTAGAAATCGAATATTAAAACAAGTCTCCCTTTTTATTAGAAGTTCTCTTTGCATTTTGGATCAAAAGATTTTTTATGGACTAACTTTTCGTCTGCTGTTTAAACAAAGTTAATTTACAGTCAAGGTTGCCACCAATCTTAACCACATGATCCTCGTGTTTGACTGAAATGGTAGCAATTTGTTTAGAGTCGCCATCAGTTCACATCTCATCATTTAAATACAACCATTCTATTTGAGTTTCACACTGCAAGATTTGAAATGAATTGAGCATGCTAGTCTAATTATGTTGAAATCATTTGGGGGGAAATTGCGGTTTCTAATTTTAACTATTGGATGCATTGGCACATATGTACATACTCACTTAATGTTAATGAGCACCTTGAAAGTCGTTGCGTAAACCATTAATTTTTTTTTTGGTTTACGACAGACACTTGAATCTACTGTAGACTTTACTCTAATTAGGCATTACCCCAGGTTCCTAGAGATCGACTTACTGTAGAACTGGTCCATATCCTACTACTACTTACTTAACTATGGGTTTCCCCGCGACAGTTAGAGAGGTATTTTGCATTGCTGCCACTCCAATTTCTGGGGTGGGAGTACTCACCCACTGTACCCTTTTTGGCTAGAGGTCGGTCGCACCTCTTTCCCCCTCTAGACTGCCCGACAGGCCTTAGGATGGAAGCAAAGAGTAACTTCCCCGACGTGGGATCGAACGTGGTACCTCCAGTACTAAGTCCTAGTCCTTAGCCATCAGACCAGGCTGCCTGCCTGGTCTGATTAAATAATTGATCGTAACCTAAGTAACAATCAAAATCTTCAATATCTATTCTATTCAAACTGGATCCAACATTTTTGGCTACTTTTTCATCCGGAATATCATTTTGTAGTGTGAAAATTGTTCAAGAAAATCCCACGTTGAACATAAAGATATGAGTTGGCTGGTGGTTTTTACATTACTCAAGACCGACGCATTATCTCTTTTCTCTGTGATAAGTTGGCAACACCTCAGACGTTGTGAGCAATCGCCTTCAGAACAGAATTCATTTTGCTGTTCTGTGGTTGAATATATTTTGGGAATGGTGACAGTTCTAGCAACTTTTGCGGTGCATCGTTAGTCTCATTCTCCGTCAAAAAAATATATTAACTAAAAAAATGTTATTTCTTTAATTTAAGCGCCATTAGTAGTATACATGAGCTTTTTGAGTCATCAACAAACACAGGTACGTGGTAGTGTTGGAATTGATTATATATTGCTAGATGTATAATTTCGGGTCGAAAACTGCTAATAATTAACGACTACAACTTTTCACGGATTAAAAAATATGAATCTTATTTTGCAACCATGTCGTTGGTCTAACAGTTTGCTACATCCTATGAATATCGTCCTTTATAAAAAATATGTAAAGTTGATGCTTCTTGACGATATCTTGCAACTAATCAGCCCGTTTCACTTTTAAATAAAGAATAATTCAAACAAATAATTGATTTAGTCGGTTTAATTTTACACACATCCAATACCATCAAACTCTAGCTACCTACATTGTTGTTATTTGTCCTGCTGGTCGAAAATCAAAAATATGTCCCCAATGATGGCAAATATTTGTCTGTGATAATAGCTTGGCTCAAAATGTAAATGTTTTTTTTGTCCCGCAAGCGGCAATTGTAACCTTTGTACAAAATCAAACAAAAACTGATAACATCTGTAATAGATTTTTAACTTGGTTTTCAAATGGAATTCCATGGAAACGTATACCAACTTATTAAATAAAATTTTCATACTCTCTTTCAGTAATTTAAATATTAAATAGAGCTGACTATTCAAGTCTAGAAAAAGATGACCGAAAGTGGTACAAGGAAATGTATTTTACGAAAATTATTTATTAGGCTTGTGAAATCAATATTTTGCTCGACGAAAATGATGATATAAAAAGACAATATTGTGATACGTAAGGCACTTGGGCATTAAAATTCTAGTATAAAGAAGCAACACGCTTCTCAATACTATTACTCGGTGTCAGAACGAAACAGTATTCAATTACCGCGAGGAGCATGGACAACTTCAACGAACGTTCCTTGACCTTATCTGCAAGCATGTGCTTACGTTCTTTGAACGCCCATTCAATTTTGATGGCGCTTAAATTTTCCAATTGGATTAACGCGGTTACAGTAATTTTAATACATATGACATTGATGCTCATATTTTTATCCACATGTAACTTTGCTCAATTTCAATTCCTGTTGCGTGCTGAATGTGGAAGGAAGTTTAATATACTCAACAAGCTGTAAATCAACTTCCCTTGTCACACATTTGGTGGCTATAATTTCTTGCGATTATTCGCACTGACATATCCTGTACTAATGTTAGATAGTATAGTAACGAAAATGCTTAAAAGCATAACAGTAGCTGTTCCTTAACAACTACATACTTTACCGCCGTATTTGGGAAGACTGGAATATAATTGAGTGTCTTATTTACATAATGTTTAACCTGAAACTGAAAGGTGTTATACATAAACTCCTATAAACGGCAAGCCACAGTACATCAATGCAAGCTTACTTTCACCAAGAAAGCGCCTAAGACTTCGACAATATAACGGTATTTCTGTACTGGGGACATTTTCGAGGATGAAATATACAACACAGCTTAAAAATACGTAAATTTTCTCATTGCGAGAAGTAACTCTTTTCGTTCAAGTATATAAAGCGATACATATTTATTAAAACGGCTTCGTTTTAATAAATTGTCTTCAGTGCTTAGCCAACCATTCCTGGTTATTGCTGTTAAGCAAGTGTTCAACTAATGAGACAGTGGTAGTGCGCCCTATGCAACACATACGTGCGCTCACGGCAATATGAACTAGAGCACCGTCTTGTCATTCGCGTCAAAAATTCGCGGTGTGTATCAAAAACCCACAAATCCAATAATCCACAATCCAAAAATCCACAATCCAAAAATCCACAAGTCCAATAATCCACAATCCAAAAATCCACAAAATAAATTAGTGTTTAACTTGCTTCAAGTTGGGTTAGATTGCTTCAGGTTAGGTTAGGTGAGGTTGGTTTAGGTTATATATATGAAGATAAGTTAGGTTGGTTAGGTTACGTTAATTGACGCTAATTAATTTTGTGGATTTTTGGACTTGTGGATTTTTGGATTGTGGATTTTCGATATAGAGCCATTCAACTCAATCTTGCAGAAACCACCTATGCACATTTTTTATACCTATGTGTAAGTTGTTTAAAGATGGCCGGCCAATTATAATAACGGCGTTCAAACTTTCAGTTTTGCTATTTTTACAAGCGATTTCATCTGTCGACAACACATCACTATAGCCATCGTCTGATGGTAAGACAAAAACGGAAAAGTAAATATCTTGAATAGCAAACCATGATCCAAACACGTGAAAATAAATTTGGTCCAAAACAGCGAATTATGGTAACATAAAACCTGAGTGACTGATACGATACACAATCCTGGCGGTGTACCATTACAATAGTTAACAACTTTTAGTTGGAATGGATGATAGTATCATATTCGAGGACTGGAGTGGTGTCAAAATGCATTCAAAAACACATGAACTGAAAATGGGGATTTATTAGCATTCAAGGAATTTTTTTGTTTCCAATGGTTTTAAGGAAAAAATGCTTTTATCGGCGATCATTCGTGAGGACAGTGCGGCTTGATGAACGAAAATGAAATTTTGCGCGCAATGAAAACCCCAGACAAATGACCACATGTTTTCAACAGCTGGGTCAATATATTTTATATCATGCCTGGTTACCACACGCCATTTGAAAACTTTTTAAAGCACAAGTAGATTCATCCACTTGTATAGACTACGATGTATGGTGTACCTCGAATTTTGTTGGATGTGCTTCCATAATTGTTAATTTTTCGCTCCCGGCTATTAGCATGTACCTACAAAGCATTCAATCTGTAAATTCGCAATATATTTTTATCAGTATAAGTTTCATCTACTTCTTGGGAATATCAAGTTATTTTTAAATTCCCCAATTCACGTTTTAAAAATAAATCCACTACATTCGATGAATACGTTCGAGGTACACGCCGATCCAAATTTGCAAATCGGCTTTGAAGTAAGACATCCAAAAGTATAGAGACAATAAACTCAGCAAGCTAACATGTTGCAAAGGGCAATTTTGCAACGTTCACCCATTTCAAAATATTAATTTTCATCTCATGGAAACACTAAAGTTGGCATACATACAAAGTTATGCCATTTGGTAAAAAGAGCATTTGGTTTGATACAAATCATGACACTTTCAAACGTAAAGGTATCCTACAATGTAACAAAAGATACAAACCTAAAGCAGTAAAACAACCCAACCACTTTTACGCTTTCTACTGCATTTCTCAAACGTTTTCAGCCTAAAGCACTATTCCGATAGATGAGAACTACATGACCTACGTCCTATAAATGTCCCCAAAGTCACAAATGGGCAATGTTGGAGTCCGAATCTAGCAAATATTTTTTTCACAGAATGTCTATCGAACGATCTGCTGCCGTTCAGTATTGAAAATAACATTGTTTTATGGTGAATTCCAAAGAACTTTTAATTGCATAAAATTATGGAACATTTAGAAAACGCTCTGAAACCAATTCCACTGACAAGTGGAATAATTGTGAGTATGATTTAAAAATATTTCATGAAAATAGATGATTGAGAAGATTCACATTGCTGATTACGAGAGCCGCATGGATGCTTGACGAACGGAACATTTTATTTAAAAAAACAATGTTCACAGTGTGCTTCATAAATATAAATGTAATCCTATCTAAAGATTATTGCGTGACGCACTTATGCTTTCCTCTGCATGAGCATTCATCGGAAACCTTTGTCAGAATGTTGTAGTTACTCATGAGAAATATTGTGCCATTTTAGCGCTCCAAATTAATTTCTGCCAGAAAAGACCGAATCAAAATTTTTAGATTCGGATATCTTTTAACTTCAACGTTTGGATTGCAAATATTTTGTTACTTATTTACTGACCATTTTGTTCCTCTACCTGCCCGTACTTCTCACATTGTTTTAAATTATAGGACGAAATATAATTAATACCTTAATTAGATAAACTTCCGTATTTGGTTTATTTAACAAAAGACTGAAATATCTCCGCAGCGGTCACAAGTTCTATCTACGCACTTATTATTTTCTGCCGGGCTCAAACACATTCGGTTGGCACTTAATTATTGCATGTAAGCATTTTATGAATTTTTTTGATTGAAATTAATCTTGTAAACACTTCTCCTTTAAAATGCTCTGCAACTAAACGCGCAGTAAAATTGACACGTATCTCGCAATTAGGGATTAGGATTCGTGTGGCGACTTGTAAATTCAATATTGTGGAACAATTATTGAACAGGAAAGACACATCAGCGGCGATACTCAGTCTCATTATTACTAGTTACTATTTCCAAATACATCACACTGTTACATTCAATGCATCAAAAATTTTGATTCAAAACTCTTCGGAACAAGATCACTAATTTTTTGTGGAAAAGTGTGAATATTAAATTAAATTTGCTGATTCTGGTGGATAATATTGGTACATTTGCACGAGTCTAGTTTCCGATTAGGTTCTAAGTTTTAACTGTGATTTCTTAGGTTGGATTCTACGGCTTGCGTTTGTTTTGGTGAATAAAAGTCAATTTAAGATGCGGGTCACACCGTGATCCGTGGCTTACATCTACAATACTTGGTCACCAATAACACAAACTTTAATCACAATCACTATGTCGGAGAAAAAAATAATTAGTTTCCGTTCCATATATGCATTTGTTTGCCTTGGATGAATTTGAACTTCTGACAAAAATGACAGTCTGACAATGAGTTGTAGTCACAAATTCTGATGGCAAAATAAAATGTTCACCAAGCATTCCTGTGTATTTATTTAATAAAGTAAAAATTTGAACTTATGCTTTAAGGTTTGTCGAGTGAAATTGATAAGTTTTATCATAATTAAAAATCTAGCGAATCGTGCCGCAACATCATATAGTTGTTTACAAACAAAAAGTAGTGGCGATGTCGTAACCAGTCAAAGCACCTCATACATGCATGGATTGAATCAATGTAAATAGATTCTAATAATTGTGAAAAATTCGAAACCCACAATGCTGATATTTAGAAAAAGATGACATTCAACTAACTCATACTGGTTTTTGATCCTTCAGAACACCATAACCTGAGTCCCATTATTCGGTCATTGGCCACCTAAATATCAAAACGACATTGAAATACGCACAGGCTCAGAAGACTGGAAGTCATCAGTAAGACAAATGGACTGTGCTAATCGAAACGGGGATAAGATGACTGCTAGGAGAAGAAACCACAATATAATACGCTTAAGTCGTTTGTCTAGTATGTAGTGCTCAATGACTGAAAAGCTAGCAAACTGTTAAATACTGGTCTAGCGCTTAGACCCGCTGTTTGGAACCCAGGTGCTTCATGTCTATACAAAAAGTACTTTTCTCCATCTTTTCATTTTCTCCACATCGTTACAACCCTTTTAGAAATTCCTTTGGCAAAGCATTTGAAACACCAACGAAATGTTATTAACTAACCACTGTTTATATTTTTTCTTTTTTAGGAACTGGTAGATATGTTATTTTCACGCCAAAAAAAATCCCAGCCCGTTTTGAGAATTTTGACAAATGCAGATTACCGTCTTTCTTCGATGTGTTTGAAATGTTGAATAATATCGCAAGTTTATAATTGTATACTATTGTACAGTTTGTACAAAACTGTTTTTGTACGCGGTCTCATATCACAATTGGAAATGTGCTTGTCATTCCGTTGACCTCAGTCTTGCTGTACGTTTGGCTAGTTCCATTCAGTATCAAAGGGGACGTACTCCTGACTACACTGCTGCAGCAAGCTTCAAGAACTCGAGCAGATGTGAATGGTATTTTTCTCTTCTGAAACTGCATTATTGATTTTCGGCCTAACTTCTCCAATCACTCCAATAATTCGGCCTAACTTCTGTAATATTACGATGTTACTTATGGTTTATGCTGCTGTGATGAGCACTTTTAATTGCGATTCGGGATTCCTAATCTGAGCGTATTTAAATGTGCAGTTTCTAAATCAGTGACGGGTAGGAACGCAGGAAGTATATTATTATAATATATTTAATTTAATTTAAGACATTTAATCAGGATACAATTAGTTGATTAAACGATAGGTAATTGTTACTCAATCTCTACTCTACTGAATTGCAAGATCAGACTGCTTGTCTCTGTCTCACTGAACGCAATACGAGATGACAGACTGCATTCACATTTGTCTTTGGACCATGATGCATTACATTTGAATAACGTACAATACTGGACAGCATGGCATGCTCTATGCTACATGTTTATATCATGACAACTTCCTCTCGCAATGTCGCTGCACTGGCAAGAATAAAATAGGAACTGTTTATATGAACATGTTTCACACGTACCTTCGAAACACCAGATAGAGTTTGCTGACAATTTGCAGCATTTATTTTCTAATGTCAAATTGAACAACGTACCAACGGTGTAGTCTTGTAGGCAAATGGTTTGTTTTGTGAAGGAAGGAAGGAGAAGACACTATTACATACACTAAATAAAATATATAATACTAATGTGCATGCTGCACCCGACCAGCAAATTCGCCGAGTCCCGCCTTCCACTTGTTCCATTTCCCATCTCCCATCTACAAAATTAATACTTTCGTCCAACTTAATTCCCAATTATCATTCTTTTTGTCCCAGCAGTCTAATTGACATGTCTGCACTTTATCAACCAATGTGGCTGTCTTTCAGTTAGAGTTGCCGTAACTTCACATGGCACCATCTAAAGAACCAAATCATTTTTGGAACAGACCGCAAGAACCGAAATGAAATCAGCATTTTAGTATTAAAAAATGACGCACATTCAGTGATTTTATTACAGTTTTACATTTCGAATACAGCCTAGGATAAATGCGCTTAAGCATCTGAGCCGCTTTATTATCACGTTGAGGTGAAGATAACGTTTACACATAATTATTATTTTAATATAATAAATATGAAGCTTCTAAATATAAGTTTAAAAAACTCGTTGCTTTACCATTATTTTATTCGTAATAATATAATTGTTATTCAAATTCAATGCTACACAATTATTAACATCTGAGTTGACTTTACTAACTTATACCCAAATACACCGCTGCGTTATAGTAGCATTTGTTATGCAAATCACTCAGGGCTACATTAGTTACCTCTTTGATACAACATGGGAAATGCGATATCTACGTATGGGTTTAAATGAAATCGTGTACTTCACTGTGAAACTAACCGTATATTCAACTTTTGCTCCAGGTCACTAGAAACAAAAAGTAAGTTCTATGTTCTCGGGACAACTTTGAGATAGATGAAGATTTATTTGGGACGAATCAATTACGTGGATAAGAAGTCGTCGTGCGTCCTAATCAATTTTTGTTTCAATCATATGGTTAAACTATTTCTGTTGTAAATACGTTGCATCTTGTGTAATAATTTATTTATTTATTTAAAATTTGCTGACGTTATCCACACATGTACTAACAATTTAAATAAAGGTGACATGTTTTAATGACATCAAGGGTATTGTCTAAGTATTTGTGTAATTAAAAAAGCACAGGTTGTTTGATTGTTTCGTTCGAGGAGTGGTGATATAATTACGTATGCACTAATGATGACTTAATTATGACCATTGCATCAGGGGAAAGTTCAAGGATCGAAAAATCGGTTGAATTTGTTTCAATGAGTTATGGCCAGAAATCCTAAATCCTTCGCCCGTAATGATAATGTTTGGACAAAACTGTGGAATAATGCTGCGATTTAAATTAGTAAACTATGGTCAGGTAGTAAGAGATGAGCCAAGAAAACTTTGCGTCCAACTACAAATGATGACAGGTAAAAAAAATACACACGATTAGGTAAATTAAAAATGGCAAGTGTATCAATTTATTTTGGCATTAGGCGTGGCCAAGGACTGGTTAAAAAGTGGACAACATGTAGCATATTTTCACTTGCTTTTATACTCTTTTTTACATACATACACACATCATAAATTAACAAACAATATGCTTAAATTGGATGCGAAATACATACCTTACCAATGAATAATAAAATGGTCAACATGTCGACATGTCCACTACCGATGTCTTCGTCTTCTCACATTTATTACCATTAAATACAATGAATAATAAGATGGTCAACATGTCGACATGTCGAATACCGATGTCGTCTTCTTCTTACGTTAAATACCATAAAATACTTCCAATAAACTTAAATAATGTACTCACAATCCATAATTCACACACAAATCCATAATACACATACAAATCCTATATTCAGATAACGTGAACAATCCAATTATAATAATATTATAAATTGCAATAAGCACACAAAAAAACTATTACTAAAAATAGCCTTGCATTACTGCACAGGCGAATGAACAAATAAAAAGACGACCGAAATGCCAACAGCACAAAAATGAGATGAAAAGCATGCTTGCCAGCAATACCAACTTCAAACTCCCCAAAAACTTCCACAAAATTTACGTTGCCCTTTCAGCTTGCTGCTTGGTACGAGACAATGTTTATGGATATTTTTTTTGAAATTCTGGAAGGCGTCTTTTTCCATGAAGATTACAGCAATATTCTAATCCAAGATTGTATGTCCCTTTAACAATTCACACACATAAATGGTGAAACCACTTTAATTCCACGCTACACAAATCACGGCGCCGGACCTATCTACTTCATGATTATTTCTTGTGCTGTTTGAAAACCAAAAGTATGTCGCCAAAGATGGCAAATGTTTTTCAGCGATAATTGCTTAGCTAAGAATGCAAATGTTTTTCTTATCCCGCAAGGGACAATTGCAGCCTTTACTCAATTTCAAAGAAAAACGGATAACATAATTTAGTTGCTCCTCCATTGCTACTCCTTTCTCATATAGCAATCGGCCGAAATGAATTCCATCTTATCAAATTTAATTTGTATGCTATCTTTTTGTTCTTGACTGCATTGTGCATCTAAACGTTAAATAGAGCTGACTATCCAAGTACAGAAAAATGACAGAAAATGGAAAATATTAGAGGGTAATATTGAGCGATTACAACGCCACAAGCAAATGGTTACCATTGAAGACCTAAATAAGTTGATTAGGTCGTAACTCTGTATTTAGAGATTGAAAACGCAATTATCTTGGGAATTGTGTATCGAACTTTGTTATATCATATTCACCTTGTCAGCATTTCGCAAATTGTCTTAAGTAAATTCCCAAATAAAATCAATTCAATTCTAATTCAACTTAAAATTATCAGGATAATATTTCCGAATGGGAGCGAGAGTAAATGAGCACTTAAGAGAATACAGCGCTACTTGTCATTAAATGTGATAAAGTTTGAAAATTGTGGAAAACGAGCTCTTGGATTGCATTTATTCTTCTCAGAGGATGCCTGAGTCATTTGACTTCAGTGCGAGTCTATTAGATAATCGGTATATAATTTGGTCCCAATGGGTTTGTTAGCACACATCTACACGAAATTCATTCAGTAGCTGCTAAGCAGTAGCCATTAAGCTGAGAAGCTTGGTATACTTTCCCCAAAACTCTAACCGGACCTAGCCAGACACTTTCTGCAGATTCAATTGCGAAACTGATTGTGGTTGCAATGATGACGCTATTGTTGCTCATTGACATGATTTGCTTCTTTACTTATTTGATTTATTAATATCATTCCTTTTCGCTCACTGAATTTGTTACCACTTGATCGACTTGAAAATGTTGTTATCTTACCGATGCGTCGATCATCTGTAAAAGGTCATTGATTCAAGAATCACCGTTTCTCCTGTCACAGAAATTCAAGTATTGGGTAGATACTACAATTTTATTCAACAAGAATATATAGTTTGGGCAATTTTGAATGCGGTATTATATTGCGTTCCTAATCAGGATTTAAGAATTAGAGGAACTTTCTGCGTGATTGCATAAAGTCGCAATACCAATATGAAATAATTCCCGCATTTCAACACCATAAGTAGCATGTACTACCTATTTGTTTAATTAACCGACGGAGGTTCCCGATTGATATGCCTTGTATTAGTTTTATTAACTACCGGAAGCATGAAATGCTTATATAGGTAGTTATTGCGATTGTTCTGTTTGTCTGTCTGTGTGTCTGTTAATCTGTGTGTCTGCAAACACTATAACTTTTCTCAACGTTGACCGATTTGGTTCAAATTTGGCATAGAGGATCCTCAGATCAAACGAAAATTCGGTATTGATTTTGGAGTGCCTAGGACCAACCCCGGGGATACGGTGGGGGAAAAGGTTCCCCATGCATCCTTATGGCAAAAAATTTTTATTGGCCTATCCGATACAGAATTTTATGCTGATCATTTTTCATCACAGCACCATGGGTCAATTCGGCCAACTTTCATTTTGGTGGCCCCTCTGACCTTAGGGTCAACAAAGGGTCAAAATACATTATTTCGAAAATTGATCAAAAAATTCAAGATTAATGTATGCAACGACAACTGGGCGTTACGTTTCTCAATTTCGTACACAACGCGCTTCCGGTAGTTTTTTAATTCAGGTTTACACCCGTCCTAGTTAAATATCAAATTTCATGCAGACAACTGTTGATAATTGATCACTCACAATCTTTACACACACAAAATTGTGAATTTTATATTGCAATTAGGATGTTATGTGATGTTGACAGTTTTCAATGATGTATTTTTCAGGTATCACAACTTTACGAAAATCAGTACTTTTGGATCGATTTTAAACACATGGCAAAATATATCACAATGGAACAGTTAAATTCTGTCGCTAGTGCATCACGTGAAATTACAGTGTACACGTTTATCAGTAACTAGCATTGTGAAATCATCAAATAATTTGTTTACCCCCAATCGGTGGGTTTGATGGTGCCGTCCATTGATATTTGTGCCGAAACTTGGTAACGTAGTATGTACGTCCTGCGTTATTAAGCCCAAATAGTCATATGGAAGTACAATATAATGTGCTAAACATATAATACAATTGTTTCAAGAAAAGTACGCATAAATTATGAATGTCCTAATCCGCGGCCATACACTACACAACAACAGAACCTCCGATTTTGTGGCAAAAGTTTGTTTGTTTGTTTCACCCCAGTAGTTGTAAACGATTCCAACTAAACGCAAACGATACGCTTCAGAACCAGATAGTTATTCTTTGCTCTGTCTAGCAGGAAACAAAAAGATGTGGTCAAAAACTGACTAATACATTTTAACGATATTTCATCTGTTTAGCGGTACGTTATTCTGCTATAATTGCATTAGTAATCGAATGAAACGATTTTTATGTAATTTTGGAATGACAAAGGATATAAAGTCATAGACGCCGAATGTCCATTCATCTACAGATATGTAATCTGTATAAGCAAATTGGAATATTCTCATTCAATTCAAATGTGGTTACTCCAGTAATTTCCGTGATTGGGAAATTGATGCCTATTGTTTTATTGGAATGCTACTGTTTTCGTTTGAAGCACCGGTTGCTCTACAGAAAATGATGCATCATTACATTGGTACACCCTGGATATCTCCCTAAGATTCCATGGTTCTAAAGATAGCGACTTGAAATCATCAACTTTTTCACTCTCCATTGTACCGCAAAGAAGCATAATTAGCATAAATTTATATAAAGCTTTTTATTAGAGAGCAGGCTTGCACTGCAAATAGCAAATGTAGTTAACGGGAAGTGAAGCTTCGAACTAAAAAACACAACTAAAACTAACGCATATTTTTTCATGAGTATGCATTCCTGAATGGCTCAAAATTTACACATGGAATCTCGCTTGTAACTCACGTGTCATCAAATTCTCTGTGAATTTTGCTGACAACAAATAGAATATATTTTCTACTCCCAAGCTGAAAAACGTTTAAACGGAATAATATGACACAAAACTGGTTTACGATCCGTGATGGAAATAGAGCAGAGAAAATTTTGTCGCCAATTTAATTTACATCTGTGACACTCAGCACAGAACTGTGTACAACGGAATCAAATGCGTTGATATTCCACGATCAAATTGTCCCATTTCTCCATTGTAATAATTACACCCGTTTAATACGATTTGCTATTTACCTTGATTTCCTTTTATCGTACAATAAGTCTCCATCATTAACCGTAACATTCATTGCCTCGTCTGTCTTAAAGTGTATGCATTTTCTTGGCTGAAATGGTAACAATTTGTTTAGAGTATATATATCCCGTCACATCGTATAATATAGTAGATCAATTCCATTTTAGTTAATAACCGCAAGATTTGAGATGGATTGAACAGTTTTGTTTTATTATATTGAATTCATATGGATGAAACGGCATTTTCTAAATTTATCTATTGGACGCATTGGCACTTATGCTGTTGAGCATTTTGAAAGTCGCTTTGTAAACCTTTAATTAAATAATAGATCGTAACTAGGTAAATTACAATCACAAGCAGCATATGCATTTCAACACTTGATCTAACATTTTTTTAAGAAGTTTCTTAATCCAGAGAGTATCATTGCGTAGCGTACAAATTTCTCATGAAAATTTTACTCTGAGCACAAAAATATGAGTTGGTTTAGTAAGAAACAATTCATTTTGTAATTCTTCTGTTGAATAGAATTTGTGAAGGCCGACATTTTAGCAATTTTTCCGGTGCATTTTAGTCTGATTCTCTGCGAATAATATTATAACTTTAACATATGATACCATGTTTGAACATTTTACCCAACGGGGTACTTTGCCGAAACGTTGTATTGCCAAATGAACAGTGTGTTTGCACTTTAATTTATTGATCCGTCTATAAATTGGTATGATAGATTGAAAACTGTCAATTACATGGATATGGAAACAATGTAAATATAATTAGATGTGCATAAGGTATTATGCGTTACAATAAATTGATCTAGCTATAGAGTTGTAGGCGTGGGAGCACTTTTTTGCGTCATTCTGTAAAATCACCATACTAATAATAAGTATATATTCTTTGTTTAATTTAAACGCCATTGGTTGTAAGAATGGGGTATTGGTGTCCTTGACAAATACAGGTAAAATTCTTCGAAGTTGGTTTTGTGTTTTTAAATGTTGAATTTCGGATTGACAACTGCTGATAATTGACGACACGAACTCTTCCAAAGAATACAAATTATGAATTTAGTATTACAACTGGTGTGTTAATCTAACAATTCGCTCCATACTATGAGTATTGATCTTTATAAAAATTGGTAAACCTGGTGCTTCTTGACGACGGCTCTCACCAAATCAGCCCGTCCCGATGTTGAAATAATGCAAGATAAAGTTTAATTTTAATCTGTGGTTTGATATAGTTTTGTAGAACAAATTAGTAGATATTTTGGTTGTTTGACATTGTAACGATAGTGACGTTTGACTGATTTAATACGGAACAATATAAATTTAAATATATCATTTAAATTCTGCTACCAATGTTTCACGAGCATACCACCTTTACATATTTCTGTTACGTATTGCGTTTCGTAATCGCTTGCAGCACATCCTTTAAACTTTTTAATTTCACTTTCGAATAGCTGCTGCTCTGGCAATTCCGTCACTGATTAGGTACAATGACTCATACTGCACAAAACCCCGGCTTGCTCCAATTTCTCTTATTTTGATGTTTCAAGATATACCACCTTTGGAGGGTAATGTGTAACAATTATTAGATTTCTCGATTCACATGGGTACGGTGGAGTGCCGGATAAAGGCGGTGGCGATAGGTGGGCTGATGGCAACGATGCTGGAGTCACTGCTGGTGAGGGAGGCAGAGGCTGCGAAACATTACATGATATACCAATACGCTCTATCTAACGCAGAAAGCCGCATAGCAAACACCGCATCTTCGAGTAATGGTCGAAACCAATTATAAGTCTCGTAAAAAAAACAATATTTTGACGATCACAACTACACCATAACAATCATAGTAGGAAAGCCAAAGGGTGCATATGATCGCCCAATGTTTACTTTATATTCGGCAAAGTTTTCATCCAGATGGAAGTGGATATGGGGCGTGGTGCAGGATTCACTTCGCCCGGTCAAAACCGTGGAAATGAGCCGCAATAAATTAAAGCCATTGTAACGTTCTTCCCAAGGTACCAAATACAAACTTATTACCTCTCGTGTCACTTGAACCACAATTTGGCAATATCGTATTGGTTGAATTGTTTGCCAAACATTTCAACTGAAAGCCAGCATGTCCACGCAAAATGTACTTTTTTCGGATTTGCAATTTTTACGTTGTAAAGAAAGTAACAATAGTTTGAAATTTTGGTGGCTGTTTGAGAGGTTTTGACCCGTCCGTATGAAATCCAGAGCTAGCACACATATATGCTGCAATCGGGATACAATTTTTGTCAGATATTCAGCAAACATTGGCTGTCCGCGAGCATCTATTTCCTTTCCAGCTTATAAAACAAAGTTCCCGAAAAGCATCCATCGGTCCGGCACATCAGTCCGGTCTTCCTCTCTGCATTATCGGCTTTTACTGCATTATCGGTAACTGCATTATCGGCTTTTACCAACGTATAGGAAACAACGCAGCTCCAGCAATTTGGTCCACCGGCACCGGCTATTACTGCATATTGCTGCTCCGGCAATAGTAAAATAAGACTGTATATGTGTATTTATTCACCTGTCATGTCAACATTCTGCGTAAATTTTGTTGGCAACAAGTAGCCTTAATTTTCCATTATCAAATTGAAAAACGATTAAGTGGTATAATCTTGCACAGAAATAGTCACCGTACCAACAGGAAAAATATGTTCTTTGCTCACTATAAACGCCATTAGTACTACGCGTGAGTTATTTGGATCATTAACAAACGCAGATTACGTAAATTCTATTTCATCTAGATCGTTAGTCTGAGAATATGCTACAACGTAAGAATATCGACCTTTATAAATATAAGTAAACTTGGTGCTTGTTGACGACGGCTCGCACCAAAGCAGCCCGTTTCGCTGTTGAAATAAGGGCAGGTAAAGGATTACTCTGGTTAATGGTTTGATTCGGTTTTAACGACAGATTAGCGGATATTTTTGCAGTTTCACAGGTTCACGGCAGTGCCTTTTGATGGTGTTTTAATACGGAGCAATATAAATTTAAGTAGAGCAGTTAAATGTTGCCGCTTATGCTTCACGTGAGAATACAACCTTTACTTTTTCTGTTATGTATTGCGAGACCTAATCGCTTGCAGCAAATCCATTAAACCTGGTTCAATTTCCCTTTCGAATAACTACTACACTTACTATCACGTCGCTTTTTATAGAAAGTATATCAATTAATTTTATGATTACATGCTTAATGGCCTTGAATACAACTCACAAAATGAACATTTCACCTTCCTGTAACCTGTTTAAAGATTATTCGACCTGTCCGGTGGAAAACAAAAAAACTTTGTCAAAGGGAAACATTTGTGTTTCAACGACAGTGTGTCACATAATATGCTAGGTATGACTGTAAGAGCTCAAATGTTAATAAATTAAATTGATAAAATGTTAATTTTGTAATCGCGAAATGATACATTTCATTACGTAATAGACAGCGAATGTCCGTTCATATTAATCAGGTTAAAATTACTCTCATTGGATTCGTGTATGTACACATGTGATTTTCCACCAATTTCCATTAATGTGAAATTGATGCCTCAATTTTATACTGTAATGCTACTGTTTGTCGTTTGAAGCAGCCGTAGTTCAACAATACTGGATGCGCCAATGTAAACCAAAATTAGTAATTTACTGAAGTTCCAAAGTATTAGTTTTAGTATTAGTCCAGTTCCAACCTAGGTAATTAATGTTCTACTGAGACGACGTAGGGGGGTCATTTTAGCGGTATGTTCATGGTTTAGTAATTTTCCATTTTGATTTAAAGTGGTATTATTCTTACAGGAAAATTAAGCCGAAATATAAGTAACTCGCGTTCGCTGATATAAGATTGATAAAGATTTCGAGACGAATGGAGAAATATTGTATTTCTCATTCTGATTGTCCTACCGTTCATTCTCAAAATATTGAGTTTCTTTCAGCTATTATTGGAAATTCCGACTCTATATAATTACAAACAAGCATTGGAGAAACAAATGCCTATGCCATTTTCTTGAACGTTTTGGTTAAAGCAACATGATAAGAAGTCTCAAAAACATATTGACAGTGGCGCCACCAGGGTGGGGCCGAGAGTGCAATTGCCCCCTCCTGGAGTCAGACTAATAATATTACGTGTATTAGCTTACCCCACACTGCTCCCCATCCTGGCTACGCCCTTGCATTTAATGTTGATTAAATGACATATTACGAAAAGTCTACTGAAAATGTTCTCGAATTACAAGTGCTACTTCAATACAAACAGTTTTTACAGGTTTTGCGAGAATCTCAATTTGGCAGCTATTGATACATAAATTACATTAAAGATAATTATTGCTAGTGCAAAATGTTAGATCACGTATAACTTGAGAAGTTGCCAACTAGATTAATTTATAAAAATTGTGCAATGTGAAAAGACGGAAATGAAACATCCAAATGCTAATTATATTAATGTGGTGGGTTGATGAGTCCTGCACAAATTGTGTGTGACTTTGGTCAAAATAATTATATTACTTAGGTATGTTGTCTCTTTGCGTCGAAGGTTAAATTAAGACAACTAATAAATTATTCACATGGCTGATTTCTGTACAAATTATAAAGTTGGTTTATACGAATATTCGCTGACGTGTTTACAATACTTCACTAGGCATAATGTATTAGTACTAGATGACGTTAGTATAATGACGTTAGTATTAGTCTTGCCAGGCTGCTGGGCACACGCTTGCGTTCAAAAGTACCCGCGGCGGCTAGTTAAAAACTTAAGTGTGTGGCTGTCATAATGGTGCCTTAGCTGCTACGAAGTAGGCAATTGTTTTTCAAAGCAATGGCCTCCAGAATTCTGTTTTTCGTGCAAACTGATGAAGGAATCACCAATTTGTTCATTAAAGGAAACACAATTTAGCACATTACAGGGAAAGAAAAAACGAGCCTTGAGAGCTTATGAAGAGCACACATAAATCATCCAAACCAGATCAGTATCAGTGCAGCCACGCCAGTGACATTTAGTATTGTACGGGACGTGCTCCTGACTACAATGCTGCAGCAAGAGTAGAAGATATGAATCCCGTCCTACTCTTGTAAAACTGCATTATCAATACTTACAATCGTAAAGGAAAGAACACAGCTCCAGTAATTCGGCCCAATAACCTGTCGCGTTGTCGTTTAACCACTCGCAGACAAAAGTAAATATCAAAAATAATTTACTTAATTATCTAATGTATAACGGAAAATCTCGGGAGATTTTTGTGACAGCACACATCATTTATTTTGCAATCTCGAACTGAAAACGTTCAAACGATGTAATCGGGTACGACAATAATTTACAATCTTTGATGGAAGCAAAGACGCAAAAATTGTTATGCACCACGTCAAATGAATGACTTTACATGTACATGTTTAGTATTGCTGCCCTGATTAAAACAGAGACGGCTACTACACGGGTTTATCGGGCGCCTTCCTTGAAGGGTACATCTATTTGTAATGTACTCAGAATTCATACCCTTTCCCTCAATCAGGAAGAAAGAAAAGGAAGAAAGCACCTATTTACAGAGTTTTTGCTTTGTCTGGTAGAATTTCAAAGTAGGTCGTACAAAGTGGCAAATATGTGGAATTGTCATATAACATTCAAAGTGCATATTCTATCACCAGAGATGGAAACGCACAGCAAATTTGTCAGCGCTTAGGAACTATCTGAACGCGTGTTCTAGGGTGTGACGGTCACACGGGCCGTGCCCCTAATCGGAGGGCCCAGGCTAACGTTTTTGGGAATTTGTAAAATTTGACACGAAACAGAAACAGAAAAAAATTATACACGTAAACCTTTTCATTTTTTCATTTATAATGTAAGGTTTTCTAATGAACCGGAATTAATTACAATCTGAAATATTTCACATAATCCTTAATTCTATACATTTTTCTAATTCAATGAAAAACAATTATAATCTTGTGTAATTTGTTATCATATGCTATCATCAGATAATCACAATTTCGGGGTGATGAACTTTGACAATCACGGCGACGGATAAATTTATGACATCGGAATTTGTATTTATTATCTTACAGGATGCATTACTTGCGATCCAAGACACGGATGGAGAAATATTTCAGTTCCCCTTCCAATACCAGTCCGTGAATATCTTACCTTTCATTGTCACAACAATGACAGTTTCCTTCCAGCCATTGTTCGAAATTCCGATTGAATAGGATGAGGACACAATCCTCTAGTGAAACAAATGCCTTTCTCATTTTTGACGACATTTGGGCCAAAGTTTCAGGATAAAATCAATATCTCAAAAACTGTATTGAAATCGTCTTCAGGTCTGTCCAGCTTAAGGGTACGTAGAGAAAGAGGGGTGCTGCTTTCACATAAACATAGGCAAACTTAGGCGGCAAAGATCTCTATACAGGACGTCATTGAAGCTTAAATTCGGTATATCCATCCACTCATTTCTTTTGTTCAGCTTACTATTCGCTTTTTGCATTATCGTCAAATCAGGAATACATATCAATGTGCTGGTTGATCCTTGAGTACAATGACTTAAGTTGAATGAACAAGAACAAAGTTCGGAAAACATGTTGGCAATAGGTATTGAAAAAAAACATTTGACATTCATGTCGTCCAACGTCCCGTGTAGATTTCTTATTACAATTCTTGCATTAAATAAAATTCACTCTCCGGGTTTACTAAATTCGTTCTTGGATTCCAAATAGAAAGCGATTTTCTGCGATACAAGTTGTCAGCTTTACTCTTACATGTTCCCAAAATATAATTTAGATGAAACTGTCACTGCTGACAGATCTAATACAAACACACTCTTGACATATTATCTTAAACGATACTCTATGTTCCATTATAAAGTTCCCATGCGCGAAAATGCGACGAGGTTAAATGTGAAATGAGAGATCATGGAGACAATACAGACGCACCAGGAAGGGCAGATTAATTAAATTAAAAAGTTCATCAAAGGAGCTTTTTGAAATATTCAGTGAATTAGTACAAATTGAGTGAAACTTACAAGGCTATTGATTATGATGTTAACAAGATAATTATGGTTATTCTAATTCGATATATCGAGTATTAGTCACTATTAATTTTCACTTCCTACACCTGCATTTCATTCTTACATACACATGCGCATACATTAGATGTCGTGCCATAACTACATTATGTACATAGATAAGACTGGGACCCCAAGGTGATTCTATTTACGAACATAGAACATATGCATTTTTCGTAAATTCAATGAAGGCAAAGATGCAATTTCTCACCTTGAGTATGCCACTTGTTTGCGAATCAACCGTATAAACATAAACATTCACTGGAACAAGTGTTCCAATGCGTATGGATTTCTCAAAATTTCAACGTCGTTTAGGCGTATTTCCCGGGGCTACGAAGTGAATACCAGAGTAGGTTAATTTTTACTAATTCGAATTTGTCTGGGCATCCGTTGTGATACTGCGACAAATAATGTGCGTGCGATTCCCCACGCCCATTCCACTCTGCTTCAAACTGTAAGACGATGCTAAGATAAACTCCACATTAAAATAATACATAGTTGGAATCTTGTACGGTTTTTGCAAAAAAAAACAATTATTGGAACTTACAAAACAAAAGCGTATGCCGAGTTCCAGGTGTGACAAACAACTGATCCCCTAACCAACTAGGTTTAGTATTAGGGTTGTTGGCCCAAAACAGATTATGATGCCACGGCTCGTATATGCTGCAATACTAATAATTTCAATTTACATTAAATATATGTGTCATTTTTTGTTAAAACCAAGTCCCTTCTCTCTCGGGGTAAGCTGAAGTTGGTTTGGTAGTTGGAGAAAGCAGGGATGTAGCACTTGAACTATGATTCTCTTACTTTGTGCCAAATTCAGAAGGTTAAAAATGTATTTCAATGAAAACAGGTTGAATGGCACCTTAGGTTTAAGCAGGCTTGGATAATATTTTTTTAGAATACAAATCGACCACTCCATCAAATGTTGAAGCATCTAGTAGAGCCGGACAACAAGGCCATATTTCTAGAAGACGTCATCAATCGAAATTCAATTTCCTCAAGTAGTTTCTATTAGATCGATATTATCTCTAACATATTTGATGACAAATATGGGTCAGACAATTACTGTTCCAAATGACAGTTTATTGCATCGTTATCACAACAATATATGCAACAAAACCCATTAGCGATAATTAATTTTCCTTCAGAATGTTATAAGACGTATCACTTGAAAAGCTGTTTGCAAATCCACGCATTCCAGATTTTACTAATACGTAGAAAAATAGATAATTTTTACTGTTATGGTTTAACGACCTATATACAACTTATGTGTTCGTCTACTGAAAAGTGTTACGTTACTTTGGTATATAAGATGTCGTCCTCTGTTGTAGACTACATTAAAATGAGTAAAACATTTCCTCTTTAGATGCTTTTGGCACGCAATGATTTTATCTCGTGGTATCCAATATCGCCCATGGGCACATTTAGTATCCACGAGACTGAAAATGCACTTTAATTGCGCATAAAATTTCAATACATAAGAAAATCTTCTCATACATTATATCTATAATGCTATGATATACATCATTTATTCCGATAAGTACACAATTTCAGATTTATATGAACAAAATCACAACTTAAACCAATATTTTTTTCGCCATGAGTATTCGTATCAGCTCACTTTCAACAAATTACAATTTTGTCAAATAGTTTGTCAACTTAAATTGCAGAATACGAATGCTGAAGCTATGTGCTCATTACCAAACGGGAAATACAATGACAAGACCACAAAAGCGCAGTTCAATAAACCAAAAGAGGAATTCTGCAGAAAATATAATTTTGCTGGTCTGCTGATCTGTAGCGATATATACTTCCTATTATCCTTTTGTCTATTATGTATGTATGTATATATGAAAGGGAGTTAGTTACATAAATAGTAACTACTCACGCCGCTCAAGCACAAATAATTAATGGCTTATTGCAGTCTCTTTCAGAAGTTACACTGGTGTTTTGCTTTAAACCTGATAACCCTCCGCCCTGTACTCCTCAAAAGTTAAAGGAGGTCGGTTGGAGGGGGTTAGTGTAATGTAAATATTCTGCGCTGATGAGCTAACTCTCCAGCACGTCTTGTCGGATCTCCAAGAATCCTTCCCACCTTATGAAGTGAGATGGACTCTTCCTCACTTTTGCCTCGGCTACAGCTTATTTGCATATGCAAATGTGCTGGGGGCAATGTCTTGCCGTGTTCAGCCGCCCGGATTGAAATGGTGATGATCACTGATCACACCACACAATCACAGGCACAGCACAAAACAGGAAACTTTCAGTATCTTTTTCAGTGACACGTACACCACATATGGTGTATAGGTTCACTGAAAATATCTTAGAATCCCTATGATGATGGTGATAATAATGAGTGATGATGATAAGTGTCCTTGTGGCGTTCATTGTGTTGGAACCGCCTTCGAACAACAAGCACTGGACTCATCACTACACTGGTCATCACGTGGTGATCAATGTGGGCGGTGTATAATTAATACACTGCTCACAATCACTAAAAATAATCACTTTTGTCATTGTGAGAACCGGCTGATCGCAGGTTAACACTGCACTTCGAAGCCGGATCTCAACACTGACCTCTAAGCAGTAACTAAACTGCAGTCTTTCGTCATGGGTCACTGCCTCAGGTTAGAGTTCAAAGTATGACCTCAATAACCTTCACTGGCAGTGACCAGTTCAATGAAGAAAAATATTATTTCTTCAAAATCAGCAGGAGCAGCACATTCACACATGCGTGTAGCACAGTTCCCTCCATCCGACTCCCTTTTGTCTATTACAGTAGCTCCCCTCAAATCCGGAACGTTCCGTCAAAATTTTCTGGACAACGATACTATTTCGTATTTATGGAAAGAATGTGTGCTAATAAACCAGTCGGTACAAGGATTTTGCCACAAAAATGTCAAAAACTAGAATTTTGGGTAAAATAATGTCGAAAACATGTCGCAGCAGATCGCCTGTAGAGAACGATGTATTATAGATAGAGCCACGATCTCTTTTGCAGTGGAACGAGGAAAGAAATATCTAACTAGGTTTTCCTCAGTTTTTTCGAATTCCTAAAAATAAGTTCTAAAAACGTACCTAAACTTTGTCCAAAATGGGACAGCACCAATGAAATTTCCTTCATAAAAATATTATTTTGTTGGTTCATGATTTCAGATTTGGCGTTAACATGCGAAAGATATGCAGGAAAGTTCTACTCTTCATTGTATTTATAATTATTGACAATCAAAAATATTTGAAAAAATCAATCAATATATAGCGTTTCTGCATATTTTTTGCATGTTAACGCCGAAAGGGAAATCATGACCTATAAAATAATATTTTTATGGTGAAAATTACACTTGTGATATCCGAATTTTGACATAGTTTAGAGGCCTTTTTTGAAGTGGTTTTTAGGAGTTCGGAAAAACCGTGGAAAACCTCCTCCTAGTTAATTTCCTCCTCTTTCCAATGCAAAAGAGATCAAGGCTTTATCTATAATACATCGTTCTCTACAGGCGATCTGCTGTGACAAGTTTTCAACATTTTTGTGGCAAAATCCTTTGTACGATGGGTTAATTAGAAAACATTCTTTCTATAAATACGAAAAACTATGGTTTTCCAGAAAATTTTGACGGAACGTTCCGAATTTGGGGAGAGCTACTCATTATTGTCTCAATTTTGTTACTAGCCCAATACCACTAGCTAAAATGTTAACACATAAGCCATTTACTATGTCTTAACAGCCTTGTTAAATTAACATTGTTAACACGTAACTCTTTAGGTGTTAAAAGGAGTGTTAACAAATAACTTCTAAGGTATTAGCAGTCCTGTCAACACCTAACGACTTATGTGTTAACAGCTGTGTTAACATGTAAAACCCGTTTTTATGTGTTAACACATAAAATGAGCCAAACCCGATAGGTATAATCCTATCCAATATCCTTTCACATTTTCGTTGCACCACTGGCAGACATCAATAAATGTTAACAATAGTTTATATTTGTATTTTTCCATGTATGTGGCACGGTAAATCTCTGGAGACTTGGCTATCATGATAGGCATTTATTTTGCAATCTCGAATTGAAAACGTTCAAACGCCATAATCTGATACGAAAATAGTTTACGATCTGCGATATAAGGAAAGACACGAAGATCATGACGCTAATACTCCACGTCAAATTATAAACTGTAAATGTAGCTGTTTCGTATTGCCTCTCTGACTAAAACTGAAATTATGTTAACACAGTACCTGTAACAAGGGCAGCAATTATGTGTCTATTCGCTGGCAGACGATTCTGGAAGATTCTAGTAAATTCATATTTTCATCAAACACACAGTACACCTATCAGACACCTGCTTAGAAATAATTTGTCTTCTCAGGCATAAAACAAAAAAGGTCATCAAAATGTGGCACATGTTTTTTAACCACATTTCGTCAAATATGTACGTTAGGTATTCTGTTTTGAGTCCATTACTAGATAAAGTCAACGGTTATTTGTAATTTCGAAATGGTACATTATATAATGTCATAGACGTCGAATTTTCATTCGATTTTAATGAAGTTGGAATATTCTGACTGAATTCATGTCGGCTTTTCCAGTAATGTTCATGATTATAACATGTTTTTTTAATTGAAAAGCTACTGTCTTCAGTAGAACCACTCGGAGCTTAACAAAAGTGGATTCATTGCAAATCAAAATTAAGTTACTGTACGATGCATATCCAATGAAATTACTTGATTAATTCAAATTAGTCTCCATCAACTAACGTCTAAGGAATTGGCATATCAAATTCAGGAGCATTTTGGAGTTTTAGAAGACGGGTTGCCTTTTGTTTTTAGTTTCACAAGTTCACTGCAATCTGCACTCTTGTTTGATTTGAAACAAGAAGCAAAATAAATTTAAATTACAGTTCAATTGTGCGGCAATGTTTCACATGAGGTTACCCGATTTACATGTATCTGTTAATTATTGATGCTTAGATCAAAACTGAAATTATGTTAAAACGCTTCCCGTAAAAATACGAAGTATATGTATGTCTACTCACTGAACCCGTTGTCGAACACGCTGTCGCTATCCATACAGAGCATATCAACATTTTAATATAATTGCGGAGTCGACACTGATGAAGAAACTTTATTGTTTAATGACCTGTTAAGACATTATTCTTCCTGTCTGGCAGAAAATAAAAATACGTCGTCCAATTGGATGCGAATTTTCTCATTGCATTCATGTTGTTCTTCCATTAATTTACATAATTGAGAAATTTGTATGTATTTTTTTATTTAAATACTATTGTTCCTGTCTGAATTAAACCTAACTCAACCAAAAGGTATGGTTCATCGAAACTCAAGGAATAATTTGTTGTTAGAACCCTTTACCCAGAATACTGTTAGAAGCAGTGAAGCATATAACGTTGGAGTGAAAGTCAAATTCGTTGAGATCCTTACCCTGGATTCTTTTTCTTGTACAATAAGACGACGCAATTTTAGTAACATTAATTGTCCATCTTCCGTACCTTTATGCATTTTATTTATTAGTCAAAATCATTATGGTAGCCATTAATCATTAGAGTCACGTAAATCTATATATCGCTATATCGATAGACCTACGTATTCCATTGTAGGTTTTAACCGCAATTAGTGAAATTACACAACTCAACATTTTAATCTTATCAAATAGAAAATTTTTATAGGTGGGAAATTGAAATTTATAGTTTAACTCGCAATAGAATATGCATAAATGTTTTCATAAACAGAAAATGCGCAACTTGAAATTTGCTATGAAAACCGCTAATTAAGTGGGTGTCCATTAAATGCTTTTTATGTGTGATTCTGTCAAGCCGTAATACTAATAGGAAATATAATGTCTCATTTCAACGCAATTAGTGGTATGTACGAGCTATTTTTGTCATCAACAAACGCGGGTTTCTTGTTCTCAAGTCTTGTCCGTGTGTGTGCATTAGCTTCAATGAATATTGGTGCAGATAAGTACTGCCATTTGACAACTAAAATCCTTAACCAACTAAAAAATGTGAAGTTTATATGGCAATTAGGATGTTAATCATGGTGATTGTATCATTTGTTTTGCTGCAAGCGAGTGCACTGCAGTACACCGGATACAAACAAAATATATTACTAGTCTAGAATGCATCGAGTTTCGGAGCAACTTGCTATTCTAACCTGCATTACAGTTTCTACATAAACATCACCGTCTGGTTTCAGTATAATTTATTGAAATATTTTCCATCCTCATTGTCGCAAATTGTCACAAGACTGCAGATACTGAATATTTTGTAAACCACTTTCTTTTTTGAAGATGCAAAAAATCTGCAACAGTTTATGATGATTTTACGACCCATGTCGACGTGCCTTTGTGATTATGGAATATTCCCATGTCGTGAAGATTCTGTTTCTAATCTCGATGTTCTAATGTTTTTTGGTTGTTCACTTGTTTGGAATTATTTCTTCTACACGTGGCATTTTTTTTCGTCAACAAAACTCAACAAATAGTCATTCCGGGAATTAATATAACGTTATTACTTACAATTAGTAGCTTAAGCGACTAAATTTGCATTTAGCAGCCGTAACAACAAAATATCTTGAACCAGGTAGTCCAAGATGAGCTGTTTCTAATGCAGAAAAGCGCAACCGAAAGTATTTACATTTGACAGAGACATCATAGCAACAAAATTTTCGACATTTCGGTTTACCATTTATCGAGAATTTGATAATCTATATCTCAAAGAATTGGTCATATGTGGGCACCTATGAGTCATAGGCTATGACCATATGTTTTGAAGCGCAGGAGTTGCTGTACCTACTACGCAAATCAACTTATCAATCTGGGTTTCTTTATTGAAATGACAACTCTTTCGTTTAATTAAATTTGTCGGTGTCAAACGCTGCTGAACCTGAAAAGGTACATTTTTGCATTGCATTGTTGGCCGTATCACAAATGTGTGTTATCTGAATGAGTTTCACTGTTTTTTGGCGAATAGTGGGTCATACTGTAAGGTTTGACGGTTTTTGAAAATGACGCAAACCGTAGCGTCATACGTGTAAGCATTTTACCTGAAAATGAATATGAATGCCAAATCCGCAGTTAAAGCACGTATATATGCGCATGGAGCCAGTCAAGGTCATTAGGACATAAACATTTTGACTAATTCGCAATCAACAATACAACTACTTATTAAAAACACGCTCCGCCAGACCCAGACTCCCGTTTGATCCATCCAAGCTGTAAAACCTGATGACAATTATTGGGCAACCCCCCACCACAATTTCAAAGCGGCTTTGAGTTATGACATTACAGGCACCATATCATCACAACGTTCAGAGTCACAACTTTTCAATGCTATGTTACTATATGACCTGGCATAATGTGCATTGAAAAGGCCATCATATTTCAATCATGCGGTGATCTCGACTTTCTAAAATAGTACACGAACGTACTCCGTTTACATTAAATTTAAATTGCAATGATGCGACTATTTCAATTTTTCAACAATGGACACATAAAATACACAATTGAAAAGCTGTCAACTTGAGAACGAATATAACTCAACCAAAGACAAGTATTAAGATGTCCAATGTAAAATGCTCGGCACAGCGAAATAAAGTTAAAAAGAGGAAACCTGCAGGGACATTAATTCCATTCGCCTTATGAAGTATAGTGCATTTCAAATATACTCTATTCGCCTTAATTTCATTTCCCACATTTTCTATTTTGCAAACCACAACTACATTGTAATCAGCTTGCATTCAACGATGGTTTCGCATTTGCTCCGCTTTACATTTACCTAGTTTATATTGGGTTCCTAGAAACAGAAGTAAGTCATATGTTTGGGACAACTATGAGACAGGTGAAGATTTATTTGGGGTGTATCAATTATCTGGATTAGGAAACGCCGTGCGTACTGCTCTATTTTTGTTTCACGCAGGTGCGCAACCAATTTATGTTGTAAATACGTCGCAGCTTGTGTAATAATTAATATAATGATTTAAAAATGATTGATGTGTATTTATTTCTAATTTGTAGACGTTGTCAACAAAAAAACTAGCATAGTAAATGTGGTTGGTTTTGTATAAGGTGTTTGCGTAACATTCAATCCATCTAGCTACTGAGCTATATGAGAGCCATAATTTTTCTGTGTCATTCTTTAAAGTCGCCATACCAATGGGAAATTAAGTTGCTCTATTTTAACTCCATGTGTAGTATTGACTAGCTATTTTTATCGTTAACGACAACAGGTCCGTTGTTGGGTGGGTTTCGAGCAGTTGAATATGCTGTTTAAATATGTATGAAGTTGACGTCTACAATTGCGTATAGTTGACAACTCGAATTCCTTCAAAATGTAAGCAAAGTATGAAACTTATATTGCAACTAGAATGTTAATAATTTGTTTTAACTATGAATGTCAGCTGTAATAAAAATGGGTAACTTTGGTGGTGTTTGACGACGGTACGGACCAAATCTGTCCATTTCGCTGTCCAAGGGATTACTGGTGAGTCAGGTTCGCTTGGGCTTTGGCATAGGTTTGAGTAATGGATCGGTGAATTAAATTTAAATAGACTATTTTAATTCCGCCCCTGATGTTGCAAGTAAAACTATCTTCTTTATATATATCTGTTACGTTTAACTGCTCAAATTATGACTGAAACGATGTTAATACGATCCTCGTAACTAGTTAAAAAAGCAAAATTCTGCTCACTGGCAGTGAATGATGGATAAATACTACTTCATCGGAATGAAGCTGAACGATGCAAAATTCGGTTGGATTTTTATTTCAATGTGGCAGTAATGTTCAGAGACCCTAAATCCTGCGCCGGTGATGCTAATGCTTATGGCGATTTTTGTTAATTTGGTAAAGGCATCGGATCAACGAAGATTACATCAATGTTGTAATCAAAGAATTTACGTCCCTTTCATAATTCACACAGATAATTGATTAAATCGGTTTAATTAAACACAATCCACGATACTCCACCAACATCATGTACCTATATCGTGATTATTTGTCCCGCTGGTACAAAATCAAAGATGTGTCGCGAAAGGTGGAAAATCTTTTTCAGTTGCAATTTGTCATGTACATGCTGTGACATGTCGCTATGAAATCGATGGAAATAAATAAATCAATTTTGGTAAGTACTTAACTTACAACGTTTGCAAATATAAACAAAGCAAAGGATTTCAAACTGAAGGAGAATGTAGGAAAAAGGCAATTACTGCGAACCGACAATCTTGTACTAAAAGCTTTGCACCAAATTTAAACGCTTTTCTTCTTCTTCCGGATAAGAAAATGATTACCCTGGCGCAATTTCACCCCAAACTGACAATATACTATATTTATAACGTCGTTTGCAACTACAAACCCATGTAAATGCATTCAAATTTTTAAATTTAATTTGCATGATCTCGTTGTTCTTGACTGCACAGTCCACGGGAATATTGAATAGAGCTGCCTATCTAAATATACTAAAAACGACACGAAATGGTACAAGTAAATGTCGGCACGGAAACGACGCAAAAATTATTAGTTAGGCTTGTACAATGAATATTCGTCGTTCGACGAAAACGATGATATAAAAACACGAAATGTAATACGCAAGGTCCGTGGAAATCAAAATTGTAGTGTTAAGCAGCAATAAGCTTCCCGATAATATCATTTCATTGCAGAATAAATCATTAACTTATTATCGGGAGGAGGTCGACAATTTCATGACGGAATATTTCTTGAAGTATCTGGGAGAATATGTTAAGGTCTCTGAACGCCTGCTCATTATTGATGACGTTGAAATATTCAAATTAGATTGATGCGGTTACACGTCGCCTTCTAATTACAACGGAATGACAGGTAAAACTATGAGAATTTTCAACAGATGAAAAGATGTTTTAGGCAGTTCGGGGTGCATGCAGTCCTAGGATTTCTAAATGCGAATTTGTGTTGTCTACCTTTTGGGATGAGGCAAAGGCCCTCTCGAGAAACAAAGGCCTATGTCAATCTCGGAGACATTTGGGCTACAGTAGCTGGATAAACTCAATAACACAAAAGCACTTCACCGAATCATTTATGCCTATCTGCCAATCCCAAAGGGCGCTGTCGCTCATATTCAAACTCAAGTGAAATTGCCTCTGGAGATGATGGTTGTGAAGCGAAAAATTTTTGGCAGAGGCATGTTTTAATTTTGTTTTAGCTTCGACATGTTTGTTTTAGCCAAAACTGTTGTAGATTGAAGTGGAGTACGCATTCCCAATAAGGCATCAATTCATAAACTTTTCCATCCATCTGTAGTCAATTTAATGATGAGGAAATATGTACTGGAGAACCCAAAATCTAATATCGAATCAGTTAGCGTATGCCCTTTATGTAGATCTCTGCGTTCCTTTCTCTAAAGCAGGTTTAGATTCCACGGAATCACAGGTATTAAAAAGGTAAATGATGAGAAATTACTAATGTTATTAATTGCACGCTATTAATTTGTAATCCGCCAAAGATAAGAGCAACTATTTTCGGCCGGATCTACCAAAAAAGTCGATATAGGAAAATCGATCCGATTTTAATTTACTATGATAGCGTATCCGAAATAGTTGCCTTCTGCAGAGTTTCAGCTCCCGGTAATGCTTGTGTGGCACTGGAGGGAGATCTGTCCAAGTTGGTGGTTTCGCACCATTAAAATCGTTATAATTCTGACCTACATGATCATACATGGATAACATTTTGCACAGTATTGGAGCACTGTAGGTTACTATTTTCCGCACCCCAAGCTTGCCGTGACAGCAATTATTTGAAATAAATGCAGTTTTTCCGATTTTCGTCCGACCATGCTGGACAATTTTGATCGCTGGTGCCACAATAAATTGCCAACAGTAAGACAGGGTTACATTTTCCAGATGCAGCAGAAAATTCTCTATCCAATGCAGAAAACGGCATTGAAATGCATTGAGAGGTGTTGGTGAAATCGACTTACATATTTACGGATGCTAATAAATTTCCAAAGTTGGAAAGTTTAAAATGCGGCAACTTCTGCCAGAATCACTGCATGAGTTTCAGGGCGTGCATTTTGGAAAGCCAATATTTTGGACTTCATGATCATGTAACGTACGTTAGGAATGGCATGCTTATATGAGCATGGCAATGCTGCATTTAAAATTATGAAATATTTCGCAATATTCCCCAAAATTGTTTAACACCCCATAACTTTTTATTGAAAACGAATTTGAAAAATCTGAGAGGTTACACTCTGGAGAATTTTATTGGCTATCTAACGCACGGTCAATCATCAAAATCGGTCGTCCCTGCTACCAGGTGGACCGATTTGAGTATGTGTGACCCGAGCATTTGCAACGAATTGGTCCAAAACTGCAGCTTACAAATTTTTCTCGTTTGTGATAAAAATCTTTTTTGTCATCATCTACAATGCTAAAATATGGTTCTAGCCATAATTCAAGGATAATTTGTAACAAATTACAAAAATATCTAAGCTACATTTTGTAGCCTATTTGTTGCAAATGCTCGGGTCACACATACTCAAATCGGTCCACCTGGTAGCAGGGACAACCAATTTTGATGATTGAACGTGCGTTAGGTAGCCAATAAAATTCTCCAGAGTGTACCCTCTCAGACTTTTCAAATTCGTTTTCAATAAAAAGTTATGGGGTGTTAAACAATTTTGGGGAATATTGCGAAATATTTCATAATTTTAAATGCAGCATTGCCATGCTCATATAAGCATGCCATTCCTAACGTACGTTACATGATCATGAAGTCCAAAATATTGGCTTTCCGAAATGCACGCCCTGAAACTCATGCAGTGATTCTGGGAGAAGTTGCCGCATTTTAAACTTTCCAACTTTGGAAATTTATTAGCATCCGTAAATATGTAAGTCGATTTCACCAACACCTCTCAATGCATTTCAATGCCGTTTTCTGCATTGGATAGAGAATTTTCTGCTGCATCTGGAAAATGTAACCCTGTCTTACTGTTGGCAATTTATTGTGGCACCAGCGATCAAACTTGTCCAGCATGGTCGGAAGAAAATCGGAAAAAACTGCATTTATTTCAAATAATTGCTGTCACGGCAAGCTTGGGGTGCGGAAAATAGTAACCTACAGTGCTCCAATACTGTGCAAAATTTTATCCATGTATGATCATGTAGGTCAGAATTATAACGATTTTAATGGTGCGAAACCACCAACTTGGACAGATCTCCCTCCAGTGCCACACAAGCATTACCGGGAGCTGAAACTCTGCAGAAGGCAACTATTTCGGATACGCTATCATAGTAAATTAAAATCGGATCGATTTTCGTATATCGACTTTTTTGGTAGATCCGGCCGAAAATAGTTGCTCAGAAAGTTTCTCTGAACGAACAACGTATCCCATTCTGATGAAGTCTTACGCTTCACGTTTAGTGGGAGGATAAGAAGGATAACTCCTGAGTTCATTCTTTACTACTGACGTTACTAAATAACCATATCTTGGGAACGATAACTAGCTTTAACATTTTGTGCTTTCAGGAAGACAAGGATGACAGCCACGGAGAAAAGATGTTCAATATCACCCACCGCAAAATTTTGTCATTTATAATAATTATCGTATTTCTAGGCAGCCCACGTCCACTACTTACTTTCCTTAAACATTGACACTTGTTAATAAATGCCACGTATTCCTTCCTGCATACCCGAATACCCGAAATGCAGAAGACATAGATTATCGAGCCACATCCAAGAGCAGCTGCATAGACGACTGGAGTGCTGTACATCGATTTCACTCTCTTTTCTCAAACATCATAAACCAGTGGGCGCTGGTACTGAAAATCTTGAAATTACGAAATCGCAAAGAAAGTTTGCCCGTAGAAGCATGTCAAGTAACAGCACGTGCACTAACAGTAAAATGATTCGTAGCTCCTGTTAAATCGCATTTCGCTTGCCATTTTTTAAAATATACTTCTACATGGATACTGCAAACCGTATTGGCACTTCACCGCTCCTGAATTTGTGACCTAAGAAAATGCAAGTTAAAGTTTAGCAACACTAAGTTTTTATGTAAAGTTGTTTTTCGTTTTTGTCCACATATACTCTCCGTAAGATTTGAAATAATATGCCATTATGTAGGTGACTAGACGCTAGTGAAACAACTGAGTACGACATGAGAAGTAGCATCCTTTCGTTAGCACTTAGATTTAATCGGGTGCACGATTCATAGAACACAATCAGAAAAGGCCATGAGCCCAAATCTAATTTTATCTTTTAGGTTGTTTTGAATCCCATATCTTGTAATGCAGTTCCTATGCTAACAACATCACTCCCATACGAATATTGCCAATAAAGTGATGATAGAACTTACAAGGCCTCCTGTCGAAAGGGTTGAAAATATGAACTAAAATTAAGGAGTTGTTTTAACGTCTTTAGAAGAAACCCACAGACTGCCATGTCTGCTCAATGTTTATATGCCCTTACTTGGATCAGACTTTATCTGTACGTTTTTCATTTCCTTCTGGTCGAAAACATCTGCTGGAGGCGCTTATGTATCGCTTGAATGCATTTTTTAGTTTTCTCTGATTAAAGTTAATATTGTTGATAATTTTCCTTAAAATGTTCTTAACTAAACTCACAGTACAATTAACAATATTCCGCAGTTGGTAATTGGGTTTCTTGTGGAGACTTGGAAAAGATGATAATTCGTTATTATGGTACAATTATTGAACAATGAACAGCACATCCGCTTTGAAACTAACTATAACCCTAGATGTCTCATTATTTATATTACTATTTTAAAACACCTCAAGCTATCACATTCAGTGCATTTCTGATCCAGGCAACATATTTCTTTTTTGAAAGGTATAGATATTTAATTCAATTAAAATTTGTTGATTCTGGTGGATAATTTTGTTACCGTTGCGCGCCACTAGTTTCCCATTGTCACGTAAGCTTTCGCAGTGATTGTGCAGGTCGATGTTTGGGAGTTTCTGTTTGATTTGATAAACACAAATAATTTAATTGCACAAATAATTTAAACAGTCATCTTGGCTACAGCAATCCGTTGTCACAAAAATGGTAGACTTTATTCAATTTATGCCACAGAAAAAATAAACTAATATATTTCCTTTCCTTCAGATATTTGCCTTTGCTTGTCTTGGATGAATTAGGACCTGTGGCAAAAATGACTCACTGACAATGAGTTGTAGTAGTAAATTCTGATGGCAAAATATAATCCATCAACTTACTACTAAACATACCGAAGTATGAATATATTTATTAAAATAAGCTTACTGCAATGGTATGACTAACTTTGTTTATATGGCATTTCGATATTTAATATTGAACTAACATGAACGACAACAGTAAGAATAAAATTAAGTAGCGGTTGAAATGAAGGTGTCAAGAATACATCGGTTTTTTTACTTTTAAGAGTAAGTTACAATAATTTTTGTAATCAATTTACACATTTCTATGGATAATTTTACTGGTAACATTTTTCAACCGTTTTGGCCAGGCTAAAAAATATCATCAATAATATGCACGATACGGTTTTATCATATTACCGCGATTCTACTTACGTTCCCTCATAATGAGTTTATTGTTTCCTTTTGAAACAACTGCCTCTGAAAGCTGACTCATGAAGCTGAACATCACTCATACTAATATACACGAAATCGTGTCGACAGAGTTTAAACTTTGTCTGGTTTGTGGGTATGCCAAGTCAAATGGATAAGCTTCATGATTAAAAATCTAGTGAATCGTGCCGCAAAATCCTTTAGGACAAGATAACCTGAACGTTAGTTATATATGGTGACACAGAATAGATTACTGTGCAGTCTCAAGAGGTTTGTACTTATCCACTACACGCAACACTACAATAAAGAGAGAAACGTGGGACATGAAAATTGAGACATAAAGTGAGTATTTTACTTGAGCAAATATTACGGGGAATGGCGTTTTTAGTACTTTCGCGCCGTATCGACGCAATACGTGGGAGTACGAATTTTTTGAAGAAAATATGTAACTTCGTCGTCCTTGTTAGTATCTGGAATAGCAATTGTAAGATCAGTGTTTCGGTGAACAAACGCCCTATCTATTACTGTTGATGTCTTCCTTGCAACGTTTAGTGGGAAGATTACAAAGGATAACTGTTGAGTACTTTAATTACTAATGATGATAATACATACATAACCAGGTCGTGAGAAAAGTTATTTTTCCTGAGGTTTTGTGAGCTGAAAACGATATGGATAGTAACCGAAGAGAAAAGATTGCGGCTATGAAAGTAGATGAGGAGATAGGTTCTGTGAAAATTAAATTACTCTACTGATGACATTTTATATAGCCATTAACAATGTTTAATGTATGACGACGATGGTACTGAAAAGTCAGTAGCAACTGAAGCGTCTTTTCTTGTCGACATGCATTTGCGCTAATATTTGAAACATTATGCCATTATGCTAGGCACTAGAAGCAGGTGAAAAGTAAATATTAAAAGCGAAGTAAAACGTTTACTACTCAAATTTACTTCAGTAAATGAGTTATGGAATGGAACATATTGTTACAGTTATGGTTTAACGACCTATACAGCTATTTGTGCGTGTACTCATAAATGTTGTGTTACTTAGGTATGATTTGGTGATGTGTTGCAGTGTATATTAAAATGATTTGTGACACATTATCCAACATCGCTCATGGAAGCATATCTTTCCCAGAATTTTGTTCTCTGTCTATAATGTTATTTTTTTCATCAATTATTCCGATTTGTGCATTATCTCAGATAAATATGAAAAGATCACAACTAAAACCAATACATGTACATTCCTAGTAAAAAAATCCGTTTCATTCGTCACGTAGAACAAATTACAATTCTGTCAAAAGGTTGTCAACGTAAATTGCCTAATACGAAAGCTAAATCTATATGCTTATTCCTCAGCGGAAAATACAATGACAAGAACATAGAAGCACAGTTCAATTAATTCTAAGCAAAGTACCTTAAAGAACTCTGTCGGTCTAGTAACATCATCCTATTGAAGGTCTCTATTAATGAAGCACGAAATGGGTTGAGATTGTAAGCATTTCATAAGCATAAAGTGGAAAATGTTTTATAAAATTTCGTAGCTATCGAAAACTGTGTCCCTAGAAATATTGCAAACTAGTTTTCCAACGTATTTGTTAACATGTAGCAAGAATTTAACGCCACATTACCGTAATGGTAGTATTTTCAAGAGTAAAGTACAAAATTCAACTCAAGTTGTTGCTGCGATAGCCATATATATCATGTTTGTTTCTAATAGCCCATTGGATCGACTGCGCTGAACTTTGCATATAAAAATTGAAATGGAATTGACAACAAAATATAATTAACAATACTGATAATCATCTGTTTTTCATTTGTAGTTACAGGTAGTCATAAATATTGTCTGACTTCAACGCCACAGAGTTTTGCCGACCCGCTTTTGGAATGGCAGCAAACAAAGATCATCTAAATTCCTGCTCTTATTTGAAATGTTTAAAGTTATCATGTTATAAATTATAAATGATTGTACTTCAATTAAGTGATTGGAACAACACACTGTTGTACATTGGCACGTCAATGACGTATCGTCTCGTAATAAACGAAGCGGTATTCTCTCGTTTCTTACATTTTGCAAACAAAAATTGAATTTGAATTTACAGCAAAATATAATTATCATAGTACCGCCAATCATTTGTCTCTCATTTTTAGCTACAGGTAGTCATAAATATTGTCTCACTTCAACGCCAAAGAATATTTCCAACCCGATTTGAGAGTTGTACCAAATGCAGATCACATGTGATTCTGGGGGAGTTTGAAATGTTTAAAGTTATCAAATTAAAAATCTATATACTTAATACAAATTGGATTTTTTCTTTGTGATTCCTAAAACTTTTTAGTTTCAAATCGTAGAAAGACGTACAAGGTATCGTTGTGAAACTAAGAAGATGGGGAAGTGCAATGGGGGTATCACAATTCGAAATTAAAAACCGTTCACTGCCAAATTTGAGGCCAAAGGTCAAAAACTGAAATTTGCATTCCTTTCGTACGGCAACTCGAACTATAATGCATCATTAGTGCCCCAATGAGTGCAGAAATTACAACGGCCAAGTTGCCAATGACAACTACGTTAACCGAACTTTTAAACGTTAACGGTTTTTGAACAATGTTGGTAAAATTATGGAAGAAACTATGTAACGGTTTGTGAAGTACCTCTTTTTTGAATTGCGTTGAAAATTGGGTGGCAGATAGATTTTGATGCGTAGAATCAGTATCTGCCATTTTTACCAATTAACATTGATTGTGGCGCCCTCTAGAAGATAAAAAAGCGGTAATTTTTTTATATCAGAATTAAATAAAAAATAGATAGTTGGTACAATTAAGCACGCCGATTAACATGGTGAAAACCGTTTTCAAACATACTGATCATGACGCACCCAGAAATTAAAAAAGGCGGGAAACATTTTTTTCACGAGAATTGGCTAACAAATTGACAGTTGGTACTATCCAGCACACTGATGAACATAGTGAAAGGTGTTCAAGCCAAAAATGAACAACGAATTTTATTTTCAATTCCGCGTGTGAGTTTATATTTTATTGACATGTTATCACGTGGAGCCCTAAATATTTAAGTACATGTATATTTACTTAACATCTATATTAACGTTCACGCTCTCTAAATCTATACCAACGTCCCTATTTAGGGACAGGTTGCTAGTTATATATGATTGTACTTCAGATAAGTTGCGGAATTATTGCAAATCAGACATTTTGCCGAGTGCTCCTAAAGTGGAATGAAAATGTTTGTTCGGGACATTGTAATGAGACCGGTTAGGATTATTAGGGAATCGTCAATTATGATGACAATGTGACACCTGTTGTACTTCTCAATTATTCGTTCGCACACATTGTCAACCTTTTCCTGTTGCACATAGTTTGTGAGTATCTTGCCGAACCTTGAGAATTTAACTGCATTATTCTGCCCTGATTTGCTAGCGATATCCATTACTATACTAAAATGTAAATGTGACTAATTATGCATAAAATATTATCCCTAAAAATCACATTTTGTCTTCCTACTGAGCTGTATGAGAGCCAGATTTTGTCTATTTAATTCGGTAAATTCTAATCCGTTGTAGTCGGAAATATACTCTCTTTAACTTTAACGTCATCCATAGTCTAAACAACCTATTTCTGTTACGTAAGAAGCACAGGTGTCTTGTGTGCTTCTCTGCATTGAAAATATGTTATTGGAGTTTAAGCTTCAAGTTGACAGCTGCCGATAGTTGAGAACTTGAAATCCTTTACAAATTAAAAATTATGAGAAACTATAATTAGGATATTATTCTACTATTTTGTTTCAATCTATTAATGTCGCGTTTTATCAAAATGGGTACACATGGTGTTTTTTGACGCCGAACGGAAACAAGTCTGTCCATTTCGTTATTCAAACGAACGCAGATGGGTCATAACGGTTTTTCTGGATGTGATACGCGGATTGTTGGATATTTGTGTAGTTTCGTAAGTTTACAGCAATTGTCATTTGCTACATATTTTAAATGCGAAACAATATAATTGTAAACACAACAGTTCAATTTTACAGCTAATGTCTCAGGTCAAGCCACCACCTATGCACGTATCTGTTACGTATGTATTCCCGCTCTGATTAAAACAGAAATGATGTTGATACGATCGCCGTAACAAGAACACGAAGAACCACAGGCATACTAGCTGGCATGAAAATCTGGACACATACTTTATATTCGCTTTCTAATCGCTACTCCACTGGTTAATATATAGCTTTTGATGAAGTACACATCAGTATTGTAGTATACGCACCAAATGCTACACTTTACATTAATCAGAATGAGTTCTGAACCACCTACTCAACCAAGTGGGAGCCATGAAAGCCGTTGTGTGGGAGCTAAATGGCTTACAAATGTCTTGCAAGCATGCATGTAGTGTCCACAATTTCCCTGCATTTGTCAATTAAATTTAAAATAACATTTAGCATAAATGACAAAATAACTGTGAACAACAGAAACAAACTCTTTGGGACTCGCCGTAAAAATTTTCCCGTTTCTCTAGTTTTCCTTTGCTTGAGAGGTTCACTGAATCCACACGTTTAAAGTCGGTTTCTATTTAGCTTCACTTATTTCTTCTTACCAACATTAATCATAACATTTATTGTCCCGCCTGACTTCATTTCGTTGACTGAAATGGTAATAATTTATTTAAAATTGTCATACCTTCACATTGTGTAGTTAATTTAGAACCATTTCATTTTAGTTACCAACCGCAAGATTTGAACGAATTTAAGATACCAGTCTTATTATATTGAATTCATTTGTGGGAAATTGCATTTTCTAATTTCTTCTATTGGAAATATTGACACATACATATACACTTATCCTAACGAGCACTTTGAAAGAAGCTGTGTAAAGTACTAATTAAATAATAGGTCGTAACTAAATTATAATCAATATTATCAACATATATTCAATCCAATATTTGATCTTAAATATTGCCTAATTTTTTTCAGCCGGAAAATCATTTGGTAGTGTGCAAATTGTTCAAGAAAGTGTTGTTTTGTTGTGTGGTACTCAAGACAGCGAGATTATGTCCTCTTTTTCTGCGATCAGCATACAAGTCAAGTTTTTTCTGTGGACAAGTTTACAACATCTCACAGGTTGAGGTCAATCGTCTTCCGAGATAAAACTGAAAAACACAATTCATTTTGCTGTTCTTTTAGGTTGAATTATTTTCGTCAATATGCCAAAATAGCTAGTTTCCCGGAGCATTTTCAGTCTGCTTAGTCGTCAAAAATTTACTAAATTTAACAGATGATGTCGTATTTCATCCAACGGGGTATGTTGAGAAAACGATATGTTGCCAAAGGGACAAATTTTTCCACTTTAATTGACATATTCGTCTGAAAATTGGTATATAGATTGCAATTATGAGATCAATACAGATTTGTATGGGTACTGTCAATTAAATTCATAAGGAAACCCGGTTTCCACTTCTCAATTTTTGTTTCACGCACGATGTCAACATATTCCTGTTGTAAATGCGTTCCGTGTTGGTAAATTATGTATATATTAATTTACATGTAATTTATATGGATGAATCTGTAATTTGCTGAGGTTTTCCACTACTCTGCTTAAAATTGTAAGTGTACTTAGCTGTGAATACGGTAATCAATTGTTCTAGCTACTGAGTTGTAGACTAGCAGTATTTCTTGCTTCATATGAGCTACTATTTGCCAATTCTACACGCTTCCTCGAAATTTTCTGGAAACTCAACAATTTATCAGGCATGGAAAACATGCGCGGATACGCGGCTGGGAGCCGGAGACAATTTGAGGAGAAAATTCGAAATCGGAGAAAAAATTCATGATTCTAACAATAAATCGCTAATAGATTTAAATTTTCATACTATTCTATAAAGTGTTTTTCAATCAATTTAAAGTGACATTTGATATACGTTGATGCATAAATTGTTGAGTTTCCATAAAATTCGGAGGAAGCATGTCGAATTGGCAAATAGTAGGTCTTATATAAAGTCACCATACCAACAGGATGTAAACATTCTTTCTTTAATTTAAACGCCATTATTAGTATGCGTGAGCAATTCTTGGCATTAACAAACTAAAGTACGAAGTACAAGTCAACTGGGTTTTTGAATTGGTAAATATTGAATTTCGGGTTGACAAATGCTGATAATTGGTGACTCGAGCTTCTTCACAGATTAAAAATTATGAATCTTGTATTGCTACTAGGACGTTAGTCTGGCAATTTGCTACAGACTATGAATATCGACGTTGATCAAAATAGGCATACTGGGTGCCACTTGACGACGGTTCGAACCAAAGCAGACCATTTCGCTGTTAAATAAAGGCAGGTAAAGTTTTTAGTCTGGTCGATGGGTCGATAAGGTTTTGAACGGAAGATTGGCTTAATATGTGGTAGTTTCACAAGTTCAGGGCATTGCCGTTTCATAGAGTTTTTATACGGAACAATATAAATTTAACTTTAAATAGAACATTTAAATTCTACCGCTAATCGTACACGTGCGAATACCACCTTTAAATGCTTGTGTCATTCGTTGCGAGGCCTAATCGCTCGCGGCAAATCCTTTATGCTTACCTTAATGTCACTATCAAAAATATTTGATGAGGACTATCGATCAGACAATTCATACAGGTCATAAGAAAAATTTGTAACTTCGTCATCATCACCATTGTTAATACCTGAAAGCGTAATTCCAAAATGAAAGTTTCTGGGAACAACAACCCATCCCATTCTAATGAAGTCGTATGCTTCACATTTAGCCGGAGGATAAGAAAGATAACTGCTGAGTGCACTACTTACTCATGACGTTACTAAATAACCGAATCTTGTGAGAGAGAAAACTTTCTATCAATTTTGTGTGTTCACGAAGACATGGACGACAACAACAGATAAACGATGTTCAATAACACTTACTGCAAATTTTGTCATTCGTAATAATAACGATGGTATTTCTGTGCAGCCCACGCACACAATTACTTTCCTTTAACATGGCGCTCGCTAATCAATTCCATTTTAATTCCTATTACGTACCTGAAATGCAGAGTACATAGATTGGCGAGCCACATAAACGAACTTCTGTACACACGACTGGAGTGCTGGATCTCGAATTCCTTCTCATGTCATAAACCATAGAACCAGTGTGTGCTTGTACAGAATATTTTCAAATACCAAAAACGTAATTGAAGTTTGCCATTAGATACTGGTTGAGTACATGCACATTAGAATGATGTATGGCGCCAATTAAAATACCTCTCGCTTACCATTACATTAAAAATTGTCTTCTTCGGCTTTCATACAATGTTGGAAAGCTATAGAATTGACGATAAAATTAGAAAGTTTACTACAGCTGTTTATTTTTATTTTTAACTACTGGTAGTCAGAACTGTCATCCCACTTGAACGCCAGAAATTCCATGTAGCTCCTTCGGAGAAAAACAACAAGTGTAGATTATCTCATAGATTGAATGTTTGAAAGGTTGTAAATGAACATGTAAAGAATTGTAAATGATTGTTTCCTATATGATAATATATTTAAAGAGGAAATTGAAATTGAAATTCCACCCATCAGACGAATAAATGCATTGCTTTCCATATAGAATGGAAGCTAGTTTTAGAAGCATTACAAAACGTGACCTTAGTCAAGTTTAACTTACTTTTTTTCCGGTCATTCCGTTAGCATCAGTTTTGCTGGGCTTTCCGCTGTTTTCGAAAGAGCCATTTGGATTCGTAAAAAATTCTCCGCGGAGGCATTTCAATAAACTGTAATTTGTCGCGGTCACCATTGTACGTACCCTAACTGCTCAGAGGTAGGCAATTGCTCTTCAAGGTGATGGCCTCCGGAATGCTGTATTCCCTGCTACTTGATGAGGGAATTACCAGATTCGTCAACACAAACAACACTAACGAAAGATTGCAGAAAAGGAAACACAATTTAACACCTAACATGGAACGAATAACCCCTTTGGTGATCCAGAAACGACCTGAACAAAACAAAGTTTGTACGCAGCCTCAAGTCAATAACTCACATTCTCCGTAAACGTTTACGGATGACTAATTTATATATTATGCATTGCATTCAGTTTACGATGTCAGTTTTGGGCTTCTGCGTTTGTGATAGTGCCGAGATCTGTAGTGTGTTACTTCGGCGGCGATTAAACGTTTGGTACAGGGACACATATCCTATATCAAATCAGATTCCGTAGGGCCACATTCCGTGTATTAGAAATATAATGTTGAAAAAAAATTAAAAGCATGTTACCCTTTTACACTATTATCCGTATCGCTTCCGGAATTTAAATATATAGAAGTGGTAGAAGTAGAAATGCGTCGCTTTCTCACCATTACAGTACTTATCCTCCACTCTATATCCCATTTCAATTTCACAATGCACACACCTGCATGAATACATATTTTGGAAAATTCCGGGTGGGTGCCATGTCGAACACGTCGCGATACTGCTGAAGGAATAAATCAATAACTCAAACTGAAAATTCAGTTGTCTCATGTTTCTCTCTCGAGCTTGCCGTTTATTGAAAAGAATGGCACCGCTGCTTTCATTCATAAGGGAGTTCGTGATATTCGACATAACGTAGGCCATCCAACTTCCCCTTTGTAATTGTAATTGTTATATCAACTTGTATCCTGAGAACAGTTCTTTCCATATGTTTTCATTCCATAATTATTAGATACTGATACTACAACGAAAGTAGTATTGAATGCGTTATATTTTGTCGTTTGTCCGAAGCAACGTTTATCTATTAGTACTTGCTAACGCGAAATAAAAGCATATAAAAAAACTGAATTACACAGTAAAACTAGTCGTAGATACATATATTCTGTTGATCGTTCGACTGCAATGTTCGCGAAAGCGAATCACAAAGGTTGTGAGCCCGTTGCAGTAACAGTTGCACGTGTCATTTACTCCAGTCAGAGTAAACCCGTAAAAACCAGTTCCAGAATTACTGAAATATTCCTCCAGGTAGATTTGAACAACTCAGAAGACACTTCCAGTTATAGCAATTATCTTAAGCATAGTACGTACCTGCAAGTGGAGAAGAAAGGAGCAAAACATAAACTACTGAGTAATACCTATAGCAGGCCCCGTCCGGCTCTGTATACACTTTCCTTAACTTCCAGCCGCAGCCAGACACGATGTTGGTTTTACCTGTTTGTTTCATTTTTCCGGTTTGTCACCGGCGCGCCTTATCAACGTTGATCAAGTGTAAACCACCTATCGATTTGTGTTTCTGCAAGAATGTCTACCACCACGTATATGGTTTTTTTAAAGCAGACAATTATGATTCCTCGCCTGTATTTAGGAACTTGATGTTTTGTGAGCCATCTGATAAGAAGCAAACAATTGACGAGGCGAAAACGTAGATAAATCATAATTTAATCTGGCACAGAGTTGTAAACGAGGGACATAAATTCAATCACTATTCTCGCTTTCACTCAACAGAAAATACATTCCAATGTTTTTATTGATAAACACAATGCAGTATCGAATCAACAGAAAAGTACAGTTTTCTCGCTCTGAAAACAAAACTGTCAAATTTGCACGCCTCTAATGATCTTTTGTGCTCCGGTTTGCTTGTACTAACAAGAAGATCGTTCCACAAATTTCGTGACTTTATTATGTAGTCTTAACTTATTTTTCTGGAGCAACATGTAGTATCGGATATATTGTATCTAGTATATGTTTGAAACCACACAAATCGTCACACAATTATTAATTAATATAGTTTTTCTCCCAAGTTAAATTAAATGCCTACCTTTATCATTTATCTGTTTATGTAATTTGATTTCGTGACGTATAAAAAGAGAAACGAATGCCGACGAAATGCACTCCTAAATATGCCATCATCATCTTTGAAAGTTTATTTTTTGTGTAAACCATATTAACTTAGACAGGGCTGGCAGAAACAATTAAGTATATCCAAAAGACCTAAAACTTCAAAACATCTCTCGACTTCACAATTAAGCTGAAGTTGTAGCCAAATGATCCAAAAATGATTTGAATGTTTAGTTGTTGTGTAAACCGTATTAACTTATAAAGGGCAACATGACAAAAGCAAAAAGGAAAGCTCAAGGAAAAATTAAAGTGGCGCCAAAATTCTCCAAATGTAATCTTGCGATTACTTCTTCATAATTTGTTTAACATTTCAGAAAAACCTAGACAACTTTTGAGTCAGTACAGCATCCTTCCAATGATACGATCAATCAAGAATGCATTGAGATTGTAAATAATTCATAACCCAAAATCTAAGGTATTTCATAAAAAATAGTTTAGAAAATTCTAGACCGATAATGTGTGAAAATCAGCACCGTCTCCCAAATTAGAGGTTAAACTATACCAAAAGTAGAAATATTGATGAACTTGACGCTTCAATTGCGTAAAATGCAACACGCAATATAGTGACACTTTTCCTTTCTGGTAACGGTTTATTTCGCTTTTGTAGAGTATGTAATGTCATTTATCAGAGGGAATCAGGATTGAAAAGTTTGTTTTCACAAACGACCGTTTTTTATCTCATGTTGCACTAGTCCGAAGTTTTATTTAGTTGCAACGTCGAAACATATTTTTTATCATAGTTGTACATATTGTTGAGTCCAGGTCCTTGGTTCTTCCATACTGGTATTAATAACTACTATTAGTGTTTGTGCTGAAAATTTACATCCTTTTCCGATAACATCGCGTTTCAATATTTAGAGGAAATGTCAGACGAATGGAGGAATTCAGGGAGCTAGTGGATATACATGGGGAACTGGAAGCAACTATTCACCTTTCTATCCAACAGTGAAGGAAAAAACCGTCAAATACACAAAGGCGGGTTCCGATACAGCTGAACGAATAATGAGTGAAAACATGCTAGCTAATTTCATTGTATTCCAAAAATTTCCAGACTGTTGCACTCAGGTAACCCATAAGCGATCATAATTTCTAGGACGAATTACTTTCACGTTGAGACTCGTGCGGATTTATACGGCTATTTAACCAACTGGTGATATTTTGTGCGGTTGAGCGAGAGCTGAAGCCAAAGGTGTTATAGAATAAGAAAGCAAACTTTATAAGAATCGGTTACACGTATAATTGCCATTAAATTGGGATGAATAAATTATTTGCATTCACCTGACTATTTTTAATTGAGTAATCGTTTACTAAATTCCATTTCCTTGCCTTTCTTGTTACGATATCAGCGTATAGAAATCACGTTTTCACATTAAAGAAATACAACCCGCCTTAGACAAAGTGATTTCATAACAACATAATATATGGCAAGCATGACTTCTTTCACGAAAATGAAAGCACTCTACGTTTATGCTTTCAACAGTGCTCCAGCCGTTTCTGAATAATGTAAAGCGTTACCCCTGAAAGTGAGTAGGTGATTGGGATAGTGGAAAACGTCATACCCGGAACTGAAAGCACTCAGCGTTTTGTTTCCAAAACAATCCATGAAATGAAACTATTACCTTTATCATATTAACTATATGCATAATATCAATATGAAGATACATGCAGATGTGGAAAAGGTGATCAAGGTCAACTACTGCTTTCGTCCATGTTTCCAATCTTAAAGGTTGGCCGCGTTCAACACTTAATAATACATGAGCTACGTATGTACGAAAGCGTCCAAGACGCTGCGTATGCATAAGTTACAAGTCGCCCAATGTGGATCAGAGGGACGACTCGCCCTTACAATCACTAGATACACTATTAAAATTTTTGTTTGAATACTGAATGTTTAGTTTTGTGTTCTGAAACGTTCAAATTATTTAATCGCTACAAGACTAACAATGGAAAACGTTATACCTGGAACGTGAACTGCTTAAATAAATTCTCCTTTTTGTTTTGAATATGATAAATGAAGTGAATCAATTACCTGTAGCCATATGCATAATGTTAGTAGGTAGATAAGAGTGGCAGCCAACATGAGATTATGGTGTATGGGCAGCGAATATCGTTTGTATATGTGTCTAAACGCAATGGTTCGAAATAAAGCTTAACGTATCAGTTACATATGAGTAAAAGCTTTATTCCTTGTCACAAGTCGCTCGGTATTAACAAGGAAGTAATGGCCAACAAGGAGAACTCAACCATGCAACCATTATGTATAGGTTTGTCATGATTGTTGGTTCAGAACTGCTTGTGTGGGTTTGTGTGATGACAGGGTTCAAACAATTTTAACATCGCAAGAATAGGTTAAACATATTTATGCGTGTCTTGCCATCAAAGTGCTTGTATTTCCAGTAATATCGCCTCGATTTGTAGTAGCTTTCGAATGCCTTTCTATGACTTCATAACATTTTGTGGGCGCTGATTCGTTGATCATATTACATCGCGCTAGAGCTTTAACTTGATACGAAATATTTTAAAAAATTCATTCACATGGTACAGCATTAAGATATTGGCAGTCTGTTTTACATGAGAGACTTTATGTTCACTAAGATAACTATCTACCTTCATATCAATCGACTTGATTATTTATATTTGAAATTAAATATCAACCATTATCTATTTGTATATGTATATGGACTGACACACGAATGATGAATGAAGTACATGACACTAAAATATTCAAAATTTGATGATGCTGCAATCATCATCTTTTAATGTTTAATTAATTTGATACTCGTATTACCATTATCAAACGCAATCAAACATATATTTCTTTTTATTTAACTCCGCAGTAGAAAATGCTACCCGATCGAAAGTATACACTAATGAGACGGTTAAATGTACAAAATGGCGATCTCACTCTTAACAATGGTTTGGCATAATTATTGCTGTTCATTGAAATAGGATACGTAAATTTTAATTATTCACAAATTACCCTGACAAATATGAATAAATTAAACATTTTATGCCAAACTAACACATTGCCCTTGTACTGTTCTTATCCCAGTGTTTCCATAGCCGTTACTTTAAACCACACACAATTTTCGAACCGAAATCGTCGGCAAGTTGCTTAAAAGTAAGCTAATAAACTTTAAAAAAATCCGACAACAACCGACTTCAAGAATATCTTTGTTTGCAAGTATAAAAAATATAATACCGGAGTTAAATACCATAATGTACAATTACGTGACCGAGAGTTAAAAAATATATATGAGGGATTTAATTTGAGGCAGTTTATAAGTCAGAAAAATTCAACTTTAACGTCACAAATTATTCCCTTCACTGTTTCAGGATATTAAAGTGTACAGATTGAAATGCGTGAATGGTTGGTTGGTGAAACTGGAAGTTTTATCCTTATTGCTAATTTGCTACCAATATTTCACCCCTTTCACAAGAAAATTGGGAACTTTTATTAATTTTACATGCAGTATGTGTATACTCGGAACTGGACGTTGCCACGTTTTCAAGTATAAATTGAAAACATTGTTAGGGAGAGAGGAAATAAATTCAATATTTTGTGCAAACTCGACGCATTGCCCTTGAATTGATCTTGTCTCTTGAAGCACGAGTCCCAAAAGTAAACGAATAAACTTTGACTATCCGATAACAACCAACTTTAAGAACATCATTATGTGCACGTATAAAAATATAAACCCGAGGTAAATACGTGCATTTACAATTACATGACCGAGAGTTTAAAAAATTAATGCAGTTTCTATGTCAGTCTTATAGTAGTTATAAATATCCAACTTCAACGTCACCAATTATGCCTTCGCTGTTAAGTTTCTTAAAGTTTACAGATTCAAAAGTGTGAAGGATTGCTTTGTGAAACTGGAATTGGTATTACATAATGCTAAAGATTGGATTATATTGCTGCCTACATGGCAAATCCTTTTACAGAAAAATTGTGAACTTAGTAGGAGATAATTATCATGCACCAGAAACAAGTGAAAAAGCTCTCCACATCAATTACTATTCAGGCAAATGTAACGGTATTTCAGGAAACATTTTTGATGCTAATTGAGGCGTACCTTTAGCATGTTTGATATACAGTGTAAACTCGAAATTTCCGATGGTATTCTAACCATTTGGCGAAGGTATATCGTTATATTCCACTAAAGGTTAAATATGCGAGGAAGTGTAAGTGACAGGTAGCGCAGCTGGTTTACTTTTAGCATTGTATCGTTTTTAATTTAATATTTTCAACTAGTTTGAGCAAATTATATTTTGTAGAAAAAAATCGATACGATAAGAGGTTTCCCTCTTATGTTTTTTGTTATATGAAACGAATTGTCAATTCAAACATTAGTTCCTAAGGGCATGCAAACTGCAAACATATTTCAGCGTGTCATTATGCTTATCCGACATACAGAATGTCATTCCCAATAGTCCTAAACAAATATATTGTCAGCCACGGTGTATGTACACAATTCATTTGTAGTAAAGTGCATTGAATATAAATAACCAAATCCTACAAATGACTCCGATTTAATAGTGCATATGTAGTTCATTTTCATGTTAATTTTTACGTTAACCACATTTACTTCCGCATGCTTCCAAGATACACACAATAACTCTTTGTAAGCAGTTCAGTGACCTGTTAGTCTTAAGTATCTGCCGATCGGGAGTTTAAACTAAAGTGGCGGCCAACTGCTCCAAGACCGATCCAACTGCTCCAAGACCGATCCAACTGCTCCAAGACCGAGCCAACTGCTCCAAGACCGATCCAACTGCTCCAAGACCGATCCAACTGTGATTACTAATTTCGTTATTTGTTAAAAATTTCAGAAAATCTCATGACAGTTTTAGAGTCAGGACAGCCTCCTTTAAAGTATAAGATCAATGTAAACCGTGCAATTTGATTTCTTTCATATACTCCACTGAATGTGGCCCCGCCATTACACAATAAAATAGAAATATTCGGCGAAATTGACGTTCCTTGTATAATGATAAGCGTAATGAGATTCGCCTCAAGTGTATTCCCTCTGGCACTATTTACACCCGCACCACCTTCGTTTACTCTTGTCACAATTTTGTCTCGTAACCGGTTATGAAGGAAATTCCTTGAAAGGATTCTATCGATTTGGGAACAACTGCCTACCGGAGCAAAATACCAGAGGGGGCTAAGAGTAAATAATTCACACCCACAAATTTTAAAACATTTATAAAAATGATAGTTTAAGAAACCTGTAGCAGCTAAACTTGGAATATCGCAACATTTTCCAAAACGTGTGTTTAACAATTTACCTAAATTGGTAGCCAGTGCTTTTGCATGTAAACTATGATGAAGTGCAAAATGCACAATGCGACGACATACAAAAGTAGATTCTGTATGATTCTATAGTAATAAAGAATAGAATTCCAGTACAAATTTTATGTAATATTGGAACGTGCCATCCGTTACTCCTGTATGTTGACTCTTCTCTCTTCTAGTAAAGTTTTGTACTACTTATGTGCTCATGAAATTAGTATGGATTATAACAATATTTTTGTGTGCTTGGCTTTCTTTAAATATTATGGGTCATATTTTTTTCCCTCGTTGTGGAAATTTAAGATCATAGATCCAAACTCAGTCGTGAACTGATATTTGTAACTGACATTAGAATTTGTGTTGCAGGTTACCGAATGACATCTTGTTACATATATCCTGGAAATGATGGAACGTTGATGATAGAAATGGAAGAATGTAAGGGGCAGGTCTCGGTTGGGAACTGTATGTTTTTGCGCTTTCAGGAAAAAATTGAAAACCAGATTTAGGGTAGAGAAAAGCGGTTCAGTATGTTTACATGTAAATTGATATTTGAAACCCTTATTAATATTTGCAGGTTTTCGTAGTGGAGTACACTTCGATTTATTTCAAATATGGAGCAAGTACAAAGATTGTTATCCATCATCGAAAGAAACAGATGCCATAAAAGCAACACATGCTTCCAAATCACATGAAATACGGAAGCCCTGTTTGTGGTTTGCACATAATTTGATAACGACTCTATTGTGTTTCCCATTCTATTCCCAAGTAGGCTTCCAGCCTCGGCCCTGACATGTAATTCAATTTCGCACGTGATGTTTCTATGCATTTATAGTACTGGGAATAAGGCAATACGTGTCACACTTCTCCGATACACCAAAACACGAAAAATTAATAAATTGAATAGATGTAATACTCATGTGCCCCATAAGCGAGAGTAATATCATGGAGGATTTAATTTCATTCTTAGTCACGTATTTCCTAATTTCTTCACTATTGAGCCAAGTTGTAACCTTCGGCACTGCTGACTGAGATAGCTGAAGACAATGCTTTCCGTTTCAGTCGAAATTGTAAATGTTTAGTTCACACTACATTTTCACGAACGTGGACCGATTTGTTGAAATTCGTGGGAAAGTATTGCTTCTTCTAATTTCACATAGTGTTAGTGATAACAAATCTTTTGCTTCATACTACAGCGCGTGATTTCTTTCCATTCGAGTAAGATGTTGTACATGTTGTATTTCTTAGCCAGACAACTCGCCTACATTTTAAGTAGCACGAAAGTTTCTCGTAAGCACCACCACATCCGTTGAAGTGTGCGAGATTCGTTTAATATCAAAATGGTTGTTCTTCCTGCAACAGGGCCCACAGTAGTAAGAGGACACACTGATTTCTTCTGAAGTACATTATTGACTATGGTATGTAATGGTACATTTTTCCCGTTCTCATTCATGTGAATGTTGTTTCGCATCTGCGTTGACTAGAAAAAATGACCAGATTTCATTCGGAAGGAGTGTATGAAATTTCGAATCTGTGTCTTTGCTGGTACGAGCGTCGTCAGTAAAAATAAATCATGCATTACATAAAATAAGGCTTAATAATGTATCAGTTATATGTGAGTAAATGCTTTGTTGCATGCATCCCATGTGTTGACGTCGCATGGTAACTATAATGCTTAGCTTGCTTCGTTACTGACTTCACATCTTAAAGCGGCGCCGTAATGTCCAACAATACCGAACATTGTTAATAAGCAGCATCGTACTGTATTGCAAGAGCTTATAGATATGGCGAACATCAGGTTCGCCGTGTATCTGCATCGTCGAAGTAGTAAGCAAATGTAAGAACAAAGTGAATTCAATCTTGGAGTGATGGTGAGCTAGCACAGCTCACACATCATCGTCATAATCATAATCAAGCAAAGCATGTAGGTATTACAGGAACAATTCTGGAAAGCATCTCAATTAAGACAATGATTAATACAAAGAGACTACGTCACCCAAGCCAATCAACTCAAATACGATATTTAAGGCAGAGATAAGAACTGAGACGATTTAGTGTAATGGTTAGCACGACAGACCGGATATCTGTTAGAGTGAGCTATATGCGTGGTTCGATTCCCACATTCGCCTCTTTTTTTACTCTGATCTTTAAGATCATCACTTTGGAATGATTTGATTTTGTTCTTAGACCATTTGCACAAGTTTCGGACGTCATTCCGTAACCATTGCAATATGATTGAAATTTCACATTCCTGCATTTGAACGAATCGTTCGCCAAAATGGCACAACCTATTGCCATATGGTGTAATGGGATTTCTAGAACCATCACAGCATGGTACACGTATGCTAGTATGACCACAAAATATCTTAACAATATATTTATTATTAACACATGCATATTAAATATGTTAAATTATGAACAATAAGGAAAATTGTATAACGATTTTGGCATGATACAGTGGTATTTATGGAACCAATACGGCTATGAATGAAAAAATAATTATTTTGCAGGGCATGATTGGTGACATAATTTGAACCAAAGGGCTACGGTCCATGATTCCTTGCTGTACCATTTGCTCGTGATTAAATACGAAAATCAAACGAGACAGCCGTCACGCAACATTAACAAACACATGGGAGATTTTTTCGAGGATCGTTTCCTAAGGTAATCAAATATATTCTAGGGAATGACACGCTGCAGCTATTTCGTCAGTTCCTTTAACTCACTTTCAATAGTAAGGTTACAGTCCCGAACATTGACTTTCAACCAAATTGTTCGACACTGGATGCAAGTTGTTACCATATACTTTATCAAGAAAAAGTTACAAAACATAAGCATGCGAGTTTGAGTTTTCATTCAATCTACTGAACCTTTCGTGCGTTCCGTTCAAGAAATATAGCCGGTCGCCTTAAATTTATGATTCCCTTCACAAACTCACAGTGCACATTATTGAACTTCTTTGTCACATATGTTCAACGCCACTACACGTTATGCTGCACACTAACGGAAAGACTATACTCTAGATCTCGCTTTCTCCTACAAGTGGTGAATGTTATAAAGGAAATTTTTCGCTTCGGTTATCAGAACGAAAACCTTCAACATTTCATGAATATGCTTTTGTATATGAAAAGCATGATTCTTGCTCCAAACCTCTTTCAGCGTCAGAACAAAACAGGGAAGGGTGCTACATTCCCTTTTCAGCAATTTCTTAATGTAATGCTGCATTACCAATGCATACGCTTTTATTCACTGCACAGTAAGCGGTCTAGTTTTTTATTTTATTTTCAATATTTATCCGCTCAAGTGCATATTGCCATCGCCACTAGATACAACCGTCTCTCCAAAGTACATTAACACTCATTTATATTCCCTTTTCTATTATATATGACTTCCGTGTAATTTATAATTTGTTTCCCAAAATTTGTGAATTCTTATATCTATCGTGAGAAATTTGTGTGCTTGACAAGTTTTCCCATTAAGAATTGAGTGACATCTAAGACTTTGTGAAACTCATTTCTCTGGACGAGCAAACATTCAGTTAATAAGTTTACTTCTCTAGTATCATAATATTCATGATGAAATCTCACCGTCAGAATTTGACGGTCAGATAGGGCCACTTCGTCTTCAATAATAAATCATTGATTGGCGAATTGGTATAATTCCTTCAAAACTTAGGCAATACCGCGACATTTGGGAGGCCGTGGTGACTTCGGCGCCGCGTCACATAATAACAGGATACTTGGTTCCATTAATCGTTGCAGGTAATAAATTCCAGAATTCGCTGGTCCATTTTTCTTGGCGCCGAAATCTAAGGGGGGTTACTTCAGCTGCAAATCATCTTTTGCTACAGGAACGTACATCTTTTATCACGTCATATTGCGTACAGCTTCATATGAGATATAGTGGTAAAAATAAATTATAAATATTTACTTCCCACTGCTGTGAGAATTGCTTGTTGAGTGTGTGGAGTACAAATTTGTAATTGTTATCACCATTTCAGAGCAAATCGTCAACTAAATATGCCAAGCTTCAATTTCAAACAATGGCAGTTTCCTGCATATATATTATTGTAAAGTCTGGTTGGGTTAGGCAAAAATCCGCTGGAGTAAAAATATCGAGCGTTAATATCAACACAATATGATTGCAACTGAAGAAATAAATGAATATCACCAACTTAGTATTCAGTTTTCGCACATCCCTCTGGAGCTTGTCGTTATTGAAATAAAAAGAACGGCCCGTCGTTTGCATTCATAAGTGAGAACGTGATTCTTGAAATGATGTCGATGAAGCGTATATCCGTCCTGTCTAATCATTACAATTACAATGTATTAGGGCTTAGGATATCATTAGCTTTCAATTTCATGTACTTTTCGGCAACATCAATGCGCTGACAGATAGTAGAGCAGTATCATTTTCGTACGATGGAATACAAAATAAAAAGCGAAAGATTGTTTTCAGTAAGATTGGAACTAGATGCATCAATCTGGGTGTAATGAAATAGTAGGTCATACAACTTCCCGTATGCTCCTGTTGTATCAACTTGCTACCTTAATACAGTTTTGCAGCGACGTATATTGCCATGATCAGATAGTACTCCGTAGTTTTGATACGTCATATTTTTTCTAGTTTGCCTGATGGCACGAGTATCTGATATTTCGACTGAATTGCTTTTGTAAACATTTTCTTTAATGTACAACTAGAGTCTGCCATACTTCCTTACTATTGTATTGTTTCATTTATCCGACTTGTAACCAACACTGCTTATCGGCGTTGATGAAACAAATCTACGATCGATTTATCTTTCTGGAAGTAAGTTTACTATCACTTTCCTCTTTTTTAAAGCACACAGTTAGAATTTCGGAACTTGAACTTTGGTGAGCCTTTTGAAATCATAAAAACAATTGCCAAGACCGTTAGTGTAGATTAACGATAATCATTTTTCAACTGGTACAGATTTGTGAACGAGGGACAAAATCTTAATCACCTTTCTCGCTTTAACTCAATAGATATGCATACCTACAATTACCTTTTCATTGATACACAAAATGAAAAGGGGTACCCATCTCTGAAAAGTTTACTTTTCTCACTCTGAAAACAAACTGGCAAATTTGTACGCCACTAATGATCTTCTGTGCTCGGGTTTGTCTGGAATTTGTCCGCTTTTATCCATGTTAAATTAAATGGCTACTTTATCATTTATCTGTCTGTACTTTGATTTGCTCACCAATAAAACGATGTATACAAGAGACCTATAAATCCGAAATCTCTCCCGACCGGTAGTATTGATGTAGGTGGCGGCTAAGTACACCAAATATGATCTTATTGTGCATACTGGCTGATTTAATTGTTTGTTTAAAATTTCAGAAAAACCCGGTAATCTTTTTAGTCAGTTCTGATTCCTTAAAATTATAAAAGCAATCCAGATTGAATTGTGATTGTAAATAATTCACAATCGCTAAATCTTTAGTGCTTTGTAAAAAGTACTAGAGGTAAACGATAGAGCGATAGTTGGTGAAAATCACCATCGTCTCAAAAATTTACTGTTAACATTTTCCAAAAATAGAATCTTTGCTGTACACAATGTTTTCCACACTAAATTTAACATGCATTATAGTGACTGTTTTCGCTTCTTGTAAAGTTTTACTCCACCTATGTACAGTTGCAAATGAAGTTCTATCTATCGAAAGGAATCAGTACCGAGGATTTTTTTAAAGATTAGTATTCTTTAATCCAAGGTTGAAGTATTCCGACATTTTCTGTGATTTCAACGTCGAAAAGTGTATTTTGACATCGCTGTGTATAATGCAGAGTAAAGGTAATATTTTGCTGTATATCCGTATATTTGTAACTGACACTGGTATGTTTGTTGAGAATTTACTTCCTTTCGCAGATAACATTACGTTTTATATTTACAGGAAATTTGTGAACACATGGAAGAATGCAACGAGCTAGTGTTTGCTTGGAGCTGAATAGTTTGGAGCATTCATGTGCAATAATATGCATATACACTAGACGCTTCTTGATACTGCAATACACACATTAAATAAAACCCCGCAAGCAAATGAAGTCCAGGAGCTTTGTATTTGTACAAAATTATAAAATATACATTAATCGAATATTTTACATTTATCATTGCCATTAAATTTTGATAAAAAAATTTAATTTAATTTCCATTTTTGGCAGATGTTAAGAGTTTGTAAAGTGTGGATGGTGTGTTAAAACATATGTCAAACCAGACAATTTAGAAATGAGGTTAGCGTGCCGAATATGAAGAAAGTTTTTTCCCCGTAACAGCTACAATCAACCCGATGGTTTTGAGCTAATTTCTCTTTTTGAATGGAGAAATGGCTTAGCGGAAATGGTTTTTTTCTTATGTCGCAATGAAACAGTATGGACCTCATATACCGGGAGCTACTTTGAGTCCTAAGAAAAAAGGCAGCGCGGTAGGCCATTTAGCCAATGAAAACCTTGCTGAAAACATTCGGGTTGCTTGTAGGTGTAATATCCAAAATCGTAAATATTTACGATTAGTGCACCCTACATTTTTGATCACGTCGACCGCTATCGTAAGTTTCGATGATAACTCTTTATTATATTTTCAACATATGTTATTGATAGGAGATGAGGTGCTATGGTTTATTTACTGTCGAGCATGATGTGCTACGTTCGTTTTCTCTCGTTTGAAGTAGCAGGAAACTTTCTCTCAAGCAACATGGCATGCCGTTATAGTTCGCGAGGTTCGTTCAGTATCAAAATGACTGTTCTTCATGCAACACTACCAAAAGTTGTAAGAGGAGGCGCGGTTTCATTCTGAGCTGCAGGATTGACTTTAGTAATTAATGACACATTGCATCCCATTCTCATTCATATCAATGCAGTTCGAATTTGCGTTGACGGGACGAGATTTAATTGAGTAAGCTCTTATGAAATTTCATGTCTTAACATTTGTTGTTACGAGCTCTAAATCTTTTGTGAAAAGAAATCATGCATTCCGATCTCACATTAAATAAATGGAGTCTTCCTGGAAGAAAAGGTTTCATATTAACATTTTAAATGGCAAGCTTGACTACTCTCACGAGAACAAAAACACTTTCCATTCGTGTTTGTAACATTGCTCCAGTTGTTACTGAATAATGCATACTACACCCTACGTAGTTGGTTGGTGATAAGGATAATGGAAAACGTTATACCCAGAACGTGAACCGCTTACTTACGATTAGTTGAACCCACCTTTCGTTTTCAAAACGATCCGCGAAGTGATTCCATTATCGTTTCGTGCATGAATATTAAAGTCAATGTCAATTTGAAGATAAGTCCAGGGGTATAACAGAAATCAAGGACAACGAGTATTTTTTGTAAATATTTCCAAACGGAAAAGTTTATCACAAAGCTTATCAATGCATGTAATGTTTATGTATGTATAAAATAGTTGATGCATGTGTCCGAAGTCGTTCAGCGTTAATTTGGAAGGACGAAACAATTATGTATCCATTAGATACAATTTTGACGTGTTTTTGTATGTGCCTACTGCATGTTTTACTTTTTTGTGCTGAGAGGATTGAACTTATTTTGATCACATATATTTTTGTACAGTTCTGTAGCTATGGATGTTTTGATTATGCGAAAGTGAATCACTAGGGTTGTGAGGTGAGCCCAACTTTCATTCTGTCATCGCAGTTGGTTTTCGTTTTTTCAGCGGTTGTCGACTGGCGTGGTGTTCATTTGTATCGATTTGTTCCCGTAGTTTACACGTGTAATTTAATCAAGTCAAACTAAACTCGTAAAAACCAGTCCCAAGAATCCCTGCCAATATTCCCCAAGAAAGTGTGTACAGCTCAAAGCAAACTTCCAGTCATAACCATAGATATAAGCATAGTCGGTTCTTACTAGTGGAGAAGAAAGGAGCTAAATGCAATTAAATTTAAGAAGCACTTCGTAATACATATAACAGCCGTATTCCAGCTCTTGTAAACATTTTCTTTAAGTTTGAGCTAGAAACGACCAAGATGTGGTCTTTACCTCTTTGTTTCATTTTTCCGGCTTGTGACTAACACGTCTTGTCGGCGTTGATCAAGCGTAAATCCCCGATCGATTTATCTTTCTGGAAGTTAGTTCCCTCTTTATCCAAAACCTTAAAATTATCAAGACGGAGATTTTTTTGCTGTTGCCCTTTGTCAAAACAGGACCATTTTGTATCCCCTTATCACAACTTTTTGTTTTGGCTAGTAATTAGGAGACATCAACGATAAGCATGAAACTATGTTTTTTCACAGTTAATGATTCCAGTGTATATTTTTAAATATTAAATTTTTTCAACTATTGCTCTTGTACGGCGACCCTGTTCCACTCTAGTAAAGTTTTTATCCACTTTTGTGCAGTTGAAACTGCAATGTAATATATCACATGGAATTACTTTGGATTCAAATAAGATTTTTTTGATTGGCGGTCTTTAAACTATTTTTGTAGCATGATAATTTTTTTTAATTGCTACGTCGAAAATGATTTTTCACCCTCTATGAGGAAATTTATTGTAAAAGGTACGTAGTAATTAAGGATTACGTTCACAGCTGTAAACTTGAATCAGAAAACTACATGCATTACTTGTTTTAAAATTCACCAAGCACAACTCGCTTACAGCTATTACATAACAAAAATATCGTATATGAAGAATACGAATCGCCGTCCAATGATTTAAACAGTCTACAACGACTACAATTAACTAATTACAAGCAGTCCAAGTCCATAGTCAACAGTCATCATTCACCCACACACCAGCCGCTGTGCTTTAAATAGAGCAACGTTGAACGTAAGTAACACTGGAGTATCGTGACATTACGAACAATGCATTACACTGTGTGTTGGGGCAAGGCAAACAACCACAGGCTTGAATTCCAGGTTACTACATACCTTACCTACTCCTGGTTTAGGTTAAAATTTCATCACTCGGGTTAAAATTCCCGGTAATTCAAAAAGTTAGGCTACCGGTTACTTTAACTTTTCGTTCATCAACCCGGCCCAGACTGACAACGAAACTGGTATCAATGTTAAAAATTACTGATAACATTTGGTTAATCTATACTTACAGGAAATTGGACAAGAACAAGATATTCTTTAAAAATCGCATGAAATGCGGAAACCATTTTGTATTTTGCAAATGAAGTGGAAAACATAAAGTTTGTAAGCACTCTGATGTCAAGCCGTTGCACCCTCATTCCCAATAAGTGTGAACATTATCATACAGGATTGACATTCGCTCTGAGACGCGTATTTTCAGATTTGTGCGCCATTGAACCGCTGAGTGAGAAAGCTGAAGCCAGCCAGCATCCCGTTGCAGTTCGCAAGTTTGGTTCAGTATTCAAATGGCGGTTATTCATTTACCACTGCCAAAATTATTAAGAGGAGACTCTGTTTCTTGCTGAACTATATCACTGACTTTGGTAAATGGCTGCGTAGTTTTTCCCATTCTCATTCATATCAATACAGTTTTGCATTTGCGTTGACCAGATTTAATTGAAAAATCGTTAATGAAATTTCATCTCCGTTTCTTTGTTGGTACAAGCTTTAAGTCGTGTGTACAAATAAATCATGGATTACGTTTCCACGTTAAAAGAATGGAGCCCTCAAAGAGAAAGTAATTTTATATTAACGAAATCAACGCCAAGTTGGACTTTTTTCACGAAATCGAAAGCACTCGCCGTTCATGCGTTTAACCGTGCTCAAGAGCAGAATTATGCAAGGCATTAAATTTCAATTTGAGTAGGTTAATGGTATAATGGCATACTTCATATTCATATCGTGAACATTTTGAATAAACATTTCTTTTTGACATCAAGACGATCCATGGAGTGAAAATTTTACCCTTAAGCCTACCTATTTATAATGTATATATGAAGATAAAAATAGGGACAAAATGAGATAAAGGACAACGAATGTTTTCGTGCATGTCTCCAAACTCAAAACTTCAATTGGTTCAAACTCGAGTTAAATTATTTATTGTGTGCATATGAATAGAAGCGTATCTGCTTAGCTAACAAGCCGTTCAATATTGATTTGGAACGACGTCCCAACCTTGCAACCTATAGATGCGATTTGGGGGTGATTCTTGGTTGAGTACAGCATGGTTGTCGTTGGATTTGTGTGTTGTGAGATTTCAAATTGTTGTATTCGGAAGATTAAATAAGACAAATTTTTGCGTGTTCTAAAGTCAAAGTATCTGTTTTCCAGGAATCTCGCTTTGACTTCACATGTGATTTCTATTTACACCAGTCAATGCGATCGTCTTCAATTGTTTGTTTTGACGACAATATGTAATGGACCCATAACTCTGGTTTGGCTTTGCTAATACAACAGCTACTGATTTGCATTTCTAAAATCATACGAGAACGTCATGTTTTAAGGAAATGTGAAAGGGGCAGTGAGGTTGAAGAAATATAAATAAAACGGGATCGATGGAAAAAGAAAGCAGCCGCACAAGCAATCATCGGTGTGTAGACTCGTAATAAGGAATTTATGCATGATTTCGGTGATGATTAGAAGCAATGGCGCGATTATAAATATTTTAGGTAACGAAAAACTTCATTGTTCGTTGTGCACGTAGTTAAATTATCGGCGTGCGGTAACGATATACTTACCTTACTTTGATGGCGACTTATCATCTAACAGCAGGGCGATAATATTTAACAATAATGAACTTTAATAATCAGCAATGTATTTGTACTTGCTGGAGCTTGCAGATGTCCAACTTCAGCTTCTCCTTGTATCTACTGCGTCGAAATTGTTAACAAAAGGAGCACAAGAAAACCAGTCCAATTTATGTGTTGATTTGATTTTGTTTTTAGACCATTTGCATATGTTTCGGACATCCTTTTGTAACCAATGCCATTTGATTGAAATTTCCCGAGGCTGGTTTTGAACGAATCGTTCGCCAAAATGACGCAAACCATTGCTATATGGTGTAATGTAATTTTTAGAACCATTTCAGCATGGTACATGCATGCTAATTAGACAACTGAATATATGAATAATATATTTACCTATTAATACATATTTATTAAATGTGTCAATTTCTAAACTATAAGGAGCAATTTATAACAATGTTCTCATGATACAGTGGTATTTATGAAACCAATACTACTACGAATGAAAAACAATTATTTTGCTGGGCATGGTTGATGATATAATTTGAACTAAAGGGCCATGGTTCACGAGCCTTTGCTGAACCATCAACCCATGATTAAAAACAAAAATCAAACGAGACGGGCACCTCATATCATCAAATGCATGGGTGATTGTCGAGGGAAGTCAAATATATGCTTGGAAGTTACAATTGTAGCAATTTCGTCAGTTCAATTTACAAACATTTAATATTAAGATTACATCCCCGATTATTGGTTTTCCAGCAAATTGTCCAAAACTGGATATAATTATAACCATATATATATTATCAAGAAAAAGTTACAAAAATAAGCAAATAAAAATAAGAGTATTTATCAAATCCACTGAACGTGTTGTGCGTAATTGTCTATCGTCGTACACTGACGGTTCGTTTCACACATTCACACACTTTCTGCGCTTCCCCGTAACGTTCCTGCAATGCCACCATCCTATATTCTGCAGACTAAAGGGAATACTGCTGTGCTTTTCGCACGAGTGATAAATGTCATGACAAGGGAGACTTTACTCTTGAGTCATTAGAACTATGACCTTCTGCTTTTCATGAATACGTTTTATGTATATGCTAAGTATCTTTAATGTCCAAAACATTTTCCGCGTCAGAACGGACCATGGAAACATTATACTTTCAGCCATTACTTCCTGTTATATAGTACATGGAATACGGCCAATTATTTATTTTGTTTGCAACGTCGTTCCATTCAAGTGCAAATTGCAGTCGTCACCACTGACACTGACCTCTCTAAACTATTGGAACACATTTATAATCCGTTTTTTAAATTATATATTACTTCCGCACAATTAATAACTTAATTTTTTTTCTTAATTAAGTCCTTGAATTGTATATTTTTCGTGAGAAAACTGTGTATTTCAGAAGCTTTTCAATTAAGAATTGAGTGACATTTAAGGCCTTGTGAAAACTCATTTTTTCTGGACGAGCAAACTTTTGGTTAATACGCCTACTACTCTAGTATAATAATTTATTTGATAAAATGGAACCGTCAGAATCCGACAGTCAGGTGGAGCAACTTTATCGTCAATGATAAATGATAGATTAGGAAATTGCTACAATTTCTTGAACGATTCGGCAATATTTTGGATTTGGGAGGTCATGGTTACTTCGGTGCCCTATGAACTTATTACAGGTAATTAAATATTAATGATATCTTTAGCTAATTAACTCCCTAACAAATTCAGTGCGGGTTGAAAGTTTTGGACTTTGTCATTTGTGTTTGTGGCAAGGCCTGAAGTGTATAACTTCGCTGTCTTTAAAATCGATTTTCTCATATTAATCCTCCCTCCCGTCATCGACTTTGGTGGGTGTAACGAACTTGCTTATGCGGCAATGTGATAAAATCGATTTTAAAGAGTGCTTTCGAATTTTTTGAAAAAGTAAAGCAAGTTCTACTCGCGTAATCGTCTTCTGAATAACAGACAAAACATATTTTGCAATTATCTTTAATCCTGTTAGCTGTAGGACGGATTCATCGAAGACACTTTTTATGACGTTTTGACCTCTGACACAAATACAGATGCACATAGGGTCATCAAACTTTACCAGTGAGTCTACTTTCATTGGTCCTACGTATTCGTAGTAATTAGCTTTTGATTCGAGGAAGTCGCGTAAATGACAATCCGGTTTCGCTAATAGTTGCTGTAATCTACATTTTTAAATGGGGATAAGTTAAATGTACATCTAAACCAATGATCAACCGGAAGACTGGGATCTGTTGATATGGAGAAATGCATGCCAACCCGTATTGTATTCAGACGGCGCTAAGATTTAAGCTTTGTTTTTATACATTTTGTTATACACTTATTTGGTGTGTTTTGTCCACTGTAAGTTTGGCATAATTGACCAATAATTGTCAATTTTGAAGATGTTCGATTTACTGCTTACGAGGAAATGAATATGGAAACATCCCATCGGATATTTCCACGTTTTGCCCGACGTATTGCATACGAGTAGGTGTGAATCCGATTGTCGTTTTCAAAATTGGACAAACTGGATTCTTGAAACACCGACATTGGGGAACAAAAGCAGCCGCACCCATAACATTCAATGCTATTGCAGAGCCTTCCACTTAGTATCATGATGCGGTCCGGAATAAATTGAGAAAGAAAACAGCAATAGGATGATCAACCAGAAAACCGTAGTGAAAAAGGATCATGCCATCTTGAAATCCCATCCCAGATATTGGCAGTGACGACGAACTTATACGCTCTTACAGCATTTGTGCACGTATTACCTTATTTCCAGCTAGAGTCGAGCTGTCCTTCGTAGTAACCTATACATCAAATTTTCGCAACATGTGACCAACACGTCATGTCGGCGGTTATGAGACTCAAGCCATTGATAAAATTCTGTATATGCAATTAATTTTTTCGAGGCTATGTACTTTCTATTTATACATCTAATACTCGCGCTCAGAAAACAAAAAAAAAAAACAATTTGAACGCCTCTAATCCAATTATGTACTCTATGACCCTACAGATCCTACAGATATAATGAGCCATGTAAATATCATCCTTACATACTCAAAGAAACTAATAGTGTATATTCTTTGGGGTACGAAAGCTGAAATCAATAAATCAACATTATTTCACTGGTTTACGTTTATTTCATACCACATCTACTTTTGCGTTTCGTAAAATTTCTACGAAATCGTTATCAATTAATCATACATTTTGTAACTTTATTCCGCTGACACATACATTGGCTCACAAAATGCTTCGTTCTACCCAAACGTTCGTCTTTATCGACCCACCCATTTTGTGGCTCTATTGTTTTCTTCTGAAGCAACGTGTAGTACCGGAATCTTTAAATCTTGTAGACTTTCAACGAAACATAAAGCGCCACGCAATTATGAATGATATTTACTCTCTACCAGAGCTTGCTGTCGATGAAGGTCTACATTTCTGCCATTGTGGGGAAATGATTTTCTTTAAAATATATATATAATGTAGAGCAACTAAGTGACATCTAGTTTGGCACCCAGTTGATTTTCCAAATCCGAAAATACAAAATGAGCTTTCCATGAAATGGCTGCATTCTTTTTACCAAAAATTATCTAACGGTGGCTTTGATTTGCTAAACAAATGAAACATACAATTCCTCTAAAAATTGACCTATTAATCGAAAATGGTATCCTATCGGAACTATGATTTGAAATGGCGGCCAAATGTACCAAACGTTATCTCGTTGTGATCAATGGCATAATTGTTGGAATAACAAGACAAATGCACTACAATACTTGAATCAAGGGACTCTTCTAAAAATAAGATCACTTGAGGGTTTGTAAAACATAGAAGAACTATTTGTTTATGTGTGCTACTTAATGTAACTAATCATAGCGGGATTATGCAAGCCATGAGATTGTGAATAATTCACAACCGCAAACTCTACTGTGTTTCGCGGACAGTAGTTTTGGAAACAGTAGAAAAGTAATCTATGATAGCTCCACATATCTAAAAGTTTGCGTTTAATATTTTACAAGTGTATAAACTGTTGTGGTGTACGTGATCTATATTCAAGGGCACAATGAATAATGCAGCGCAAAAAGTAAGAGCAATATATTTCATTTGTTATGTAACCGTACTCTCTCCTCCTCCTTTCCTTCTGGTATAATATTCTTCCGGTTTTCTAAAATTGCAATGAAAAGACAAATCTTACAAGAAGGTGTGGACGGGAAATATTTTAAAAATACGCGTTGTTTATTCTTTATTTGAAGTTATTCATTGTTTTATTTAATTACAACGAGGAATTGTATTTCCTTCCCTCATTTAGGATATTTTAGGTCAGAGATTAATAAGGTCACGGAGTGACCGCTTAAAGTTGGTTTTTAATTGCTTTGATATAATGGTAACCAGTTAAGAGTCCATCCATATTCTTTGGAGTACGGAAAATGAAATCAATGGGTAAACAATGCTGCATCAATTGTAGTTTACCTTCTACTGTATTTTCTTTGGCTTTTCAAAATTCTTCCATAAAGTATTTCATGAAATAGTCATGTATTTTGTATTTGTGCCTTGCCGCTTTGACTGGAGGGAAACGAATATTGTTATATCAACTCCAGTTTTGACGCGAAGATTCTGTCGTTCGACCTACTCGTTCGACATTTATGACGCCATCTCTTCTGTAGCTTAATCGCATTTTTTAAGAGGAACATGTACACTTGCAGACTTTCTTTCTGGTAAACATTTAAATTTAACAAGCACAGAAGCCATTGCAAAAGTTTTAACATTTTTGTGACATGCGACATTAAACGCATGCCTTTATCATTTAACTGTCTGTGCAACTTCGTAATATTCTTGGAAAGCATCTATGAGTCCTAAATGTCCCCCGACCGGACGTATAAACCAAAGTGGCGGCCAAGTGCTCCAAAATTGATGTTTTTGTGATTACTGGTTTAGTTATTTGTTTAAAATTTCAGACAACCTCAGGATATGAGTTGAGTCAAGATTGTTCCCTTACAATGATGGGGTTACCCTAAACCTTGCAATTTGAGTTAGTAGATTTTTATATATGCTGGACTGAATGCGACCCTTCAATTATGCAGTAGAGTGAAAAACTGCGGCGAAAGTGAAGCTCCATGCCTGCTGATATGCGTAATAATGAAATTCGAATATACCTCCATTCGGCTCAATTGAATTCACTCCGGCAGTCTTACTGCTGGTAACCGCACCTCCAGCGTTTACTCTCACAATTTCAACGCTTAACAGCTTATAAAACGTAATCCGTGAAAGCACCGCGAACATCAGTGAACTGCTGCCTACTGGAGCGTTTTATTAGCGGAATGTAGAATTGGATGAGCTAAGAATGTAAATAATTCCATATCGTGAAATCTAAATTAATTTATAAAAGGGATATGTTCAGAAAACGGCTGCCAGGTAATCTTTGAAATCTCAATCTTTTCCAACAATTTCCTTAATATTCTATCATGTGATAGTAACCAATATTCTTTCATGTGCTCTATGTTCAAGTGTAAAATACGCAAAGCGGTGCCACAAGAAGATTCAATACGATTTCTTATGTCTTGACAACGAAGGATTCCATTATATATTTTATCTAATGTTGAATTCTACCAACTATTACTCTTGTATTGCGACTCCTCTACTTGAATAGTGTTTTTCCGCTTTTGTACACTAAAAATGAAATGCAATATACCTATGGGATTAGCATGGATTATTCAATATTTCTATGGTTGGCGTCCTTTAATTAATTTTGGAGCTGTCTTAAATATTATTTAATTTCAACGTCGAAAACGTTTTTTTACCGTCGTTGTGGAAATTTGTGGTCAAAGGTCTGTAGCCTTTTCTAGGCTGATATCAGTTACTGGCTTCATTATGTGAGAAGAAGGTTGGCTACCTGTTGCCAATGACTTTGCTACCTGTATACAGGAATTTGCTAAACATTGATATGAAACGAATGGAAGAATGTAAGGACCCGGTTTGGGGTTGGGAACTGGATATTTTCGAGTTTTCGGGTGTAAGCTGACACCACAATCGGGGAGAAAAACATTGATTCGCTATGTTTATATGTATATACTCGAACCCCTTATTAATTTTTTGCAGTTTTGCTTAGTGGAGTATGATTCGATTTGATTCATATAGGGAGGATGTATTAACCGGTTCTAACAAACATGGAAAGAGAGAACTACATGATATACATATAAAAACAAAACATTGTTCCAAATCACATGAAACTTGGAATCATTTTTTGTGCATTGCAAATGAAGTGGAAATATAAGCTTATAAGTTGTCGGCAGTAAATGTCATTCTTGTTTCTCTTACTTCATTCCGTAATTGGTTTCAAGCTACAGCCGTGACTTTTAATTTAATTTCGCACTTGTTATATGTATGTATGTATAGTACTGGGAATATGGCAATGCGTGTCGCTCAACTTGGATATACAAAAATACTAAAGCACCCAAACTAATATATTCTTAAAAATGCTACAACTTGTAGCACATCAGTAACCATATACACGAAGAAGTACTTTCACTGTCACTATGCGGCTCGTCTTTTCAGGTTTTGGTCGATGGAGTTGGATTATGAATTTATACCACTTGTAGAATACGATTGCTAGGTAAAATATTTAATTACGCTGTCGACGTATTACCTATTGCAGTTAGATAGCTAACAACCATCGTAGTTATCAGTCAATAGCTTTTCAGCAAGATATCTAGTACTATTCATAAATGCTTTTAGACTTTAGACCGGAATTATAAACAAAGTGATGGCTAAATGTACAAAGTAATCTTTGTGTGAACATTGGCTTAATTATTTTCCCGAAACAATATTGTACACAAATGACAGTCTCCTTTGAATGATAAGGTCGATCTAAATTTTGCAGCTTGCCTACGTAGCTTTTTGGATATTCATTCTACTGAACATTATCCTTCAGTTATTGGTATTACAATCCGCTAATACATCTCTTCCGGTTGTTTCTTTGATTTAAAAGAATGGTGATATTGGTTCCATTCACAGGTGCGTATGTCATTGTAGAATTCCCAACATTAGTGTCAAAGGTGGCAATCAGCTAAAAAAATGTTTCTCAGCTTCTGATAGGATTTGCTGATATCTAAATTTATTATATGTTCCGATTTGAGTGCATTGGTGTCCGACTTATTTCACAAAACTGGAGTTGAATGTCTTATATGTCGTTTGGTGTCGATTCGAATGAATGTCTCAATTATGCATATTTCGGGTACGAGTCCACAATGATTGCTTATTGAACACTCTTAGTTTTTTCAACCACGCCGGTCATACCTTTTGACGTCGTACTTAGAAAGTGGCAGAATTGCTTACACTCGTTCAATTATCAGGACAAACTGCCACAAATGCCTTATTGTAATTTTATGACTTCGTGTAGATTGCTCCAACGATACCGATTTTAATTAATAAGCAGCAACGGAAATAATTTTACTATGGCGAAATCGGCTTGTTTCTACTGCGTCGAAATTGTAAACAACGTATACATAACAGTGAGTCAACTATTGAAATGATTTGATTTTGTTTTCAAACCATTTTCACATGTTTCGGAAGTCATTCCATAACCATTACAATGTAATTGAAATTTCCCAGCATTGGTTTTGAACAAATCGTTGGCCAAAATGGCACAAACCATTGCCATATGGTGTAATGGAATTTCTAGAACCATTGCAACATGGTACACGTATGCCACTGTGACCACGGAATATATGAACAATATATTTACATATTAATATATATTAATAAATGTGTTAAATTTCTGTACGATAAGGACAATTTATAACGATGTTCGCACGATACAATTGTGTTTATGAAACCAAAACAGCTTTGAATGAAAAAACAATTATTTTGTAAGGCCTGGTTAGAGATATAATTTGAACCAAATGACTATGGTTCATTGGTCTATGCTGTACCATCCGCCGGTGATTAAAGTCAAAAATCAAACGAGACAGGCACGACACACCATTATCAAACGCATTGGTGACTGCTAGAGAAAAGTCAAATATAAAACTGCGAAGCGAGAACTCTAGATATTCCGTCCGTTCCTTTCACCACCATTCAATACTAAGGTTAGCACCCTGATTATTGGTTTTCCAGCAAATTGTTCGAACCTACACGAAGAATCACTGCAAACATCCCACCTGAACAACTTAGGCCAAGCTTTTAGTTATAACAATAACCATAAGCACAGTAGATTCCCACAAGTGGAGAAGAATGGAGCAAAACGTAATTAAATTCAAGAAGTACTTCGTAATATCTATAGCAGTCGTCGTAAAGCCCTCGTAAACAGATTCTTTAATTTCGAGTAAGAGACTGTCAGAATATCCATTTTACCTGGTTGCTTAATTTTTCCGTCTTTTCACCAACGCTCCTTAACGCTCAGTTGATCAATCGTAAACCCCCGAACGATTTATCTTTCTGGAAGTACATAAGTTTACTAACATTTTCCTCTTTTTCTAAAAGGGTACAGTTTTGAGCTCTTCTATGAATTTTTGAACTTTTGTAAGCCTTTTGAAATCATACAAACAATTGCGAGGCCGAGAATGTAGACAAAGGATAATAATTATTTAATCTGGTACAAATTTGTGAACGAGGGACCAAATGGTAATCAACTTTCTCTCAATAGATATACACATCTAAAATTACCTTTTCATTGATACACGTAATGGAGCCTCGCACCCGTCACTGATAAGTATACTTTTCTCGCCCTGAAAACAAATTCGCAAATTTGCGCGCCTTTAATCTTATGAGCTCCGGCTTGCGTGGACTGATAAAAAGATCGCATCTCATATAAAAACACCCAGATTGTAAACTTTAATGGCTAATGACCTTTGTATGTTGCGTTAACTTATTTTTCTGGAGCAACATGTAGTCTCGGAGCCATTGTACGTGGTATACGTTTAAAACCAAAAAACTCATCTCACAGTTATTACTATCCCATGTTATACTACACGCTACTTTATCATTTATCTGTCCATGTAATTCGATTTGTTATCTAATGAAAATAGAAATGGATGACGATATAATTTACTGTTGATATTGCCGTCACCATCTTTGAAAATTTAATTTTTACTTAAACCTATTAACTTACATAGGGTTACAATAAACAAACACACCTTGCAGCGACCTACAAACATAAAATGTTTTCCGATCTGAAGTATAAAACAAAGTGATGGCCAAATCTCTCCAAAAATGATCTGCTTTTGACCACTGGTTTATTAATTTTAGTAAAATGTCAGAAAAATCCGAGCAATTTTTGAGTCAGTACAGCTTCCATAAAGTTATAAGATCAATTAAGATTGTGTTGAGATTGTAAGTAATTCATAATGGGAAAATCTATTGGGTTTTGTAAAAAGTAGTTGACGAAAATGATAGACCTATGGTCTGCGAAAATCAGAACTGCTTCCGAAATAGACGGTTACCATCTTCCATAAGCGGAATTGTCAATGTACATTATCTGTTTTCAATGCTAAATTAAACATGCACTATCGTGACTTTCAACGTCGAAAAGTATTTTTTTGTCATCGTTGTGGATAATGCAAAGAGCAGGTTCTTGGTTCGTTTGCATATGTTTTTAACCGATAATAGTGTGTTTGTTGGGAACGTACTTCCTTTCGCCATTAACACAACGTGTCGATATTTACAGGACATTCCTGAACAAATTTAATACACAGTTGGGGGAAGAGAAAAGCGATTCTGTAGGTGGACATGTACATAGTCGAACCCCGTATCGAGGTTTTTACAGCACTGCAATTTCATCAAGGTGAGGACGCAATTACTCACGCTTTTACCCAACAGCTAAATAAAGATCCGCCATAACGACAGGACGCGTCTCCATACTGCTATAAGGACAATATGAAAACATGCAAGATAATGAATTCCAGATATTTTGCACTCTAGTTGCCAATACATAAGAACAATATCTTTCACTCGGAGACTCGTACGGAATAATACGACAATTGAACCAGGTGATAAATGTCATGTCAAATACGTTTTTTATATGCTAACAAGTAGACTCACAGTCTTGTCCATTCGATTTTTGAATAAGACTGTTACTTATATATGTATTTTTACACGCTGATTCCGAATTCGACAACCATTTTCCCAAAAAAGTACTTGCATGGCGAATATGGCACCTAAATAAGCACTTATCAGTGTAGATATACCATTCGGGGGCCCTATCAAATCTATCAGAAACAACGGAAATATTTGTTAAAGTGTGAATATGTCTTCGCCACAGTATTGTTTACAAATGTAGTAGTCCCAACGCGTAAAACACCGCACTTCCACAATGAAACCTCACGCTTGTGGTAAATGGTAATACTGCTCCTATAGTGAAGGGAAATACCACGCCTATTGTTAAGGGATATATCACGCCTATAGTAAAGGGTAATGCCAAAAGCTCAATGCTCCAACGTTGATTTAAGCTTACCCATGTGCCCTAAAGGCTTTAAAATTACTTTTTTGGGATTATGGTTGCCGAATTCGGAATCAGCGCGTAAAAATACATATAAAAGTAATAGTCCTATTCAAAAATCTAATGGACAAGACTGTGAGTCTACTTGTAAGTATCATTAATGTACAAACATTTTTCCGCGTCAGAAGGGTCCATGAAAACATTACGCTTTCTATTTTCAGCCATTACTTCCTGTCATATATAGTACATGGAATACGGTCAATTATTTATTTTGTTTGCAACGTCGTTCCATTCAAGTGTAGATTGCACTCGTCACTGCTGTCACTTACCTCTCGAAACTATTGGAACTCATTTATAATCCGTTTTTTAAATTTTACATTCCTTCCGTATAATTAATAACTTAATTTATTTAAAATCTGTGAATCGATATATCTTTCGTGAGAACACTGAGTATTTGAGAACTTTTTCAATTACGAATTGAGCGACATTTAAGGCCATGTGGAAACTCATTTTTTCTGGACGAGCAAACGTTTGGTTAATACGTTTATTACCCGTGCAAAATAATTTATTTGATAAAATTGAACCGTCAGAATCTGAGAGTCAGGTGGAGCAACTTTATCGTCCATGATAAATGATATGTTGGGAAATTCGTACAATTGCTTTAGCAATTCGGTAATATGTTCGATTTGGCAGGTCATGGTTACTTCGGCGCCATATGAACTTATTACAGATAATTAAATACTAATGATATCTTAAGGTAATTAACTCCCTAACAAAGTCAGTGCGTGTTGAAAGGTTTGGAATTGGTCATTTGTGTTAGTGCCGAGGCATGAATTGTGTTACTTCGACTGTTAATACACTTTTGGCAGAGGAGAATATATCATCTATCACTTCAGATACCACTTCTATTACCATTCCAGTACAAATCATCCATTCTACCCGCACTATCGACTTATATGACGCTACTTTCTGCGGTAGCTGTATTGCATTTTTCAAAGCAATATGTTGTCTTGGATACCTTCTTTCTGGTATACATTTAACAAGCACACAAACCATCACTTAAATTTTTACATTTTTGTGGCATGCAATACTAAAGTCATACCTTTATCATTTAACTGTCTGTGTAATTTGACTCGTTGACTCGTTGACTAACAGTGTCAAATAAAAATGTTCTGATGATATTGTCATCATCATCGTTGAAGGCATAATTTTAACGTAAACCAAATTAACTTACACAGCATTACAAGACACCCTTGAGACCACTCGAAACACCTGCTTGACTCAAGTGTCTCCCGATCTGATCTGATGTATCAACCAATGTGGCGGCCTAGTGCTCCAAGACTGATTTAATTGTTATTGCAGATTTAATTGTTTGATAAAGATTTCAAAAAATCCCAGGACAATTTTTGAATCAGGACAACCTCATTAAATTATAAGTAAACACTGCAAATTGATTTTTTCTATGTTTTTGTATGCTGCACTGAACATGGCTATTCCATTACGCATTAAGGATGATATCTTCGGTGAAAAGCGGAGTTGATTGCCCGCAGATATGCGGAATGACATTCAAATATATTCCATTCACCAAAATTACATTCCCTCAGATCACATAAGCAGCTACACGTCCTTCGTTTATGAATAAACGAACGAAACGAAATACCTCACATGAAATGAGTATTGACTAAAACACATTTTTTTGTAATTGGCGTTCCTTAGTTAATTTTTGTTTTATTTTATTCCAAGGATTTTTTCCAACTTGCGGATATTTGTTATTATAGGTCCATAATCTTGCTAGATTGATATCTGTATCTGACACCAATGTTTCTGGTGAAAATTGGCTACTTATTGCAGATAATATTTCGCTACATATTTATAGGATATTACAGAATATTGATGAAACAAGTAGATGGAGCTTGTGTAGGTTGGAAACTTACTGGATGATTTGGAACTTTCAGGAAAAAATTGAAAACACAATTTGGGGAAGAGAAAAGGGATTTAGTATGTTACATGTACACACTCGAAGCGCTTATTATTTTCTCAGTTTGTCGTCGTAAAGTACACTTCTATTCCGTTCAAATATGGAGTAGTATTAACATTGCTAACCAACATCGTAAGGATCAGCTATCATAAAAACAAGCCATATCTACAAATCACATGAATCACGGAAACCGTTTTTGTATTTTGAAAATAAAGATAGAAATATAAAGTGTCTAAGCACTCTGAAGTCAATGGCTCTATTTCTTTTCCCAGTTCATTCCGAAGTTGGTTTCAAGATTCACGGTCACAATGCCGCAAACACGGAACGCCGCATCACTTTGCCGACGTTCATAACGCCGCAGTTTAATATGCCGTCTTGTACGTAACGCCGCAGAGAAATAATGCCGTAAATACTTACGCCGGAATACGATACGCCGTACGACCGTTATGCCGAAAGGTTCAATGTCGAGAAACTCGCTATCCTTTCCGTGTTAATTATGTACATGATGAGTGCATATTAAAAATGCAATGCTGAGTCCATATTAAAAATTCAATGCTGAGTCCAAATTAAAAATTCAATGCTGAGTCCATATTAAAAATTCAATGCTGCGTCCATATTAAAAATTCAATGCTGAGTCCATATTAAAAATTCAATGCTGAGTCCATGTTAAATTTCCCCATGCTGAGTCCATGTTAAATTTCCCCATGCTGAGTCCATGTTAAATTTCTCCATGCTGAGTCCATGTTAAATTTCCCCATGCTGAGTCCATGTTAAATTTCCCCATGCTGAGTCCATGTTAAATTTCTCCATGCTGAGTCCATGTTAAATTTCCCCATGCTGAGTCCATGTTAAATTTCCCCATGCTGAGTCCATGTTAAATTTCTCCATGCTGAGTCCATGTTAAATTTCCCCATGCTGAGTCCATGTTAAATTTCCCCATGCTGAGTCCATGTTAAATTTCTCCATGCTGAGTCCATGTTAAATTTCCCCATGCTGAGTCCATGTTAAATTTCCCCATGCTGAGTCCATGTTAAATTTCTCCATGCTGAGTCCATGTTAAATTTCCCCATGCTGAGTCCATGTTAAATTTCCCCATGCTGAGTCCATGTTAAATTTCCCCATGCTGAGTCCATGTTAAATTTCTCCATGCTGAGTCCATGTTAAATTTCCCCATGCTGAGTCCATGTTAAATTTCCCCATGCTGAGTCCATGTTAAATTTCTCCATGCTGAGTCCATGTTAAATTTCCCCATGCTGAGTCCATGTTAAATTTCCCCATGCTGAGTCCATGTTAAATTTCCCCATGCTGAGTCCATGTTAAATTTCCCCATGCTGAGTCCATGTTAAATTTCCCCATGCTGAGTCCATGTTAAATTTCTCCATGCTGAGTCCATGTTAAATTTCCCCATGCTGAGTCCATGTTAAATTTCCCCATGCTGAGTCCATGTTAAATTTCTCCATGCTGAGTCCATGTTAAATTTCCCCATGCTGAGTCCATGTTAAATTTCCCCATGCTGAGTCCATGTTAAATTTCTCCATGCTGAGTCCATGTTAAATTTCCCCATGCTGAGTCCATGTTAAATTTCCCCATGCTGAGTCCATGTTAAATTTCTCCATGCTGAGTCCATGTTAAATTTCCCCATGCTGAGTCCATGTTAAATTTCCCCATGCTGAGTCCATGTTAAATTTCCCCATGCTGAGTCCATGTTAAATTTCCCCATGCTGAGTCCATGTTAAATTTCCCCATGCTGAGTCCATGTTAAATTTCCCCATGCTGAGTCCATGTTAAATTTCCCCATGCTGAGTCCATGTTAAATTTCCCCATGCTGAGTCCATGTAAATGATTTTGGAATATCCTATAAATGCATTTTTGGGATATTTTGGTAATGTTAGTGCGGCGTAGTGAACTTCGGCATTAATTTTTTTATTACTTTTAAACTTCGGCATTGTTTTATTTTACTGAACGGCGAACAGAGCAGCGGCATAGTGAATTTCTCGGCATAGTCATTCGCGGCATAATGAATATGCGGCATAATGAGCGTCGGCATTCCGTATTTGCGGCGTTGTGAGCGGTAAGCGGTTTCAAGCCACGACTTTGACTTTTAATTTAATTTTGCCTTGCTCTATCTATGTGTTTACAGTACAGGGAATGCGGAAATGCATGTCACGTTATCCGATGTACATAAACATGTAAACAAGAATTTGCTTCAAGAAATTCAACTCCGTATCACACAAATGAAAGGCATGACTTACAATTACAATCCCAATTACCCATGACACCACATTGCTTTTATTATCTAAACACAACTATTTTCCTCTCAATGCACCAATGAGAGATAACGGCAGAAAAGTTTGGCATTACGATGCGATGCTGGTTGGTGTTGATCGCTTTTAATGCATGGGCGTTTCATATGCTATTTCTCAATGGTTACCTTGTAAATAAGCTCTCTCAAAATTGAAAGACGATCCCTGGAATGTAAAGAATTCAAACCAAAAGCACTAACAACCTACTAAGCGTTTCTAATAGAATTTACTAAAATGTTGCATTTATAATAATTTTCATTTGTGAGGGATTTATTTCCCAAACCTGTAGTATTTATCATGTGCTACATATCCTTCGGTGTCGATTCGAACCAATGATTTGGTTTTGTTTTTAAACCATTTGCACATGTTTTGGACGTCATTCTGTAACCATTGCAATATGATTTAAATGTTTTAGTACTGCGTTTGAGCGAATCGTAAGATAAAATGGGACAAACCATTGCCATATGGTTCAATGAAATTTTTTGGAACCATTACAGCATGGTACGCGTATGCTAATATGACCACAGGATCTATGAATAATATATTTAGTGTTAATAAATGTTATTTAAATGTGTCAATTTCTGAACAAAGACGACAATTTTATAATGAATTTTGCAAGATACAATTGTATTTATGGAACCAATACGGCCATGAATGAAAAAAACGATTATTTTGCATGGCATGGTTGGAGATATAATTTGAACCAAAGGACCATGGTTCACGAGCGTTTGCTGAACCATCCACCCATGATTAAAAATAAAAATGAAACGAGACAGGTCCCAAACACAATTAATAAACGCATGGGAGATTCGTTCGGAGATTATTTCCTTGGGAAGTGAAATATGTTCCGAGAAGTGACACGCTGTAGCAATTCCGTCAGTTCCTTTCACTCGGTATCAATAGTAAGGTTACAGCCCCCGATTAATAGCATTCCAGCAACTTCTTCGGCATTGGATGCAAATTTTTACCATATATACTTTATCAAGAAATAAATACAAAAAATAAGCATGCGAGTTCAAGTTGTTGTCGAATCCATTGAATAATTGGTGCGTTCGGGTTTACAAAAATGTCGACAACACCCAACACCACTTATCGGCGTTGATCTAGCGTAAATCCCCAGATGGATTTAAGTTCTGGAAGTAAGTTTAATAATATTTCCCTCTTTTTCTAAAAGCACAGAGTTACAACAACTCGTCTACATTAAGGAACCTGAATCATTGAAACAATTGCCGAGGCCGAGAATGTAGATAAATGTTATTCATTATTTAATCTGGTGAAGATTTGTTAATGAGGACAAAAAGTCAATAGCCTTTCTCGTCTTCAGTCAATAGATATACAAATCCACCATTACCCCGTTATTGATACACATAATGCAGCATTGCATACGTCATTATACAGTTGTACACAGAAAAGTATCCTGTTCCAGCTCTGAAAACAAATTGCAGAGTTTGCACGCCTCTAATATTCTGTTATGCTCGGATTTATCTGACTGACAGAGAGATAGTCCCCGACATCTGTATCCAGAAGGTGTGATGCCACAACCTGCAGCAGCAGCAGACTCTGCTGAGCAGAGTTTATTATGCAGCTATAACTTGTTTTTCTGGGCCAACATGTACTCTTGGAGACATTGTATTAGGTATACGTTCAAATCATCACACAATGAAGAATATAGCTTTTCTCCAATGTTATAGTAAATGCTACTTTATCATTTAATCTGTCCATGTACTTGGATCTGTTCACGAATAAATATATAAACGGTCTTTACAACTTTAGTTTTTATGTAAACCACATTAACTTACACAACGATAAAAGACAGATAAATACAATCAAATCAACCTACAAATCCAAAATGTCTCCCAACAGGATGTAAAAACCCTAGTGGTGGCCAATTCGCTCAAGAACTGAGCTTGTTGTGACTACTGGTTTAATAAATTGTTTAAGATTTCAGAAAAACCCAAATTTTTAGCCAGGACATCCTACATAAAATGATACGATCCATTCAGAATTCGTTGAGATTTTAAATGATTCATAACCGCAAAATCTAAGATACTGTATGAAAAATAGGTGGTTCAGGTAAACTGCAGACTTTTCGTCAAGCTTCAAGCTGATGTTATAAGTAATTAATTCATTTTAATGTTTGTTTATACGATCTCTGCGTCGGATTTGTAAAGCAATAATGAATTAAAGCATGCATTTTTACGACACATAAACAATGCTCTCCTACATAAAGTGTAGCACAGTACTGTACTGCCAGAGCTTTCCGATGTCCAACATCAGCTTCGCCTTGTATCTGCAGCGTCTAAACGGTAAACAGCGGTACAGTGAGAAAGTGAGTCCAATCTTGGATGATTTGGTTTTGTTTTAAACCATTTGCATATATGTTTCGGACATCATTTTGTAACCATTACAATATGATTGAAATTTCCCAGTATTGCTTTTGAACGAATCGTTCGACGAAATGACGCAAACTATTGCCATATGGTGTAATGCAATTTTTAGAACCATTGCAGCATGGTACACTTTTCCAATATGACCACGGCATATATGAATAATATATTAATTACATATATATTGGGTCAATTTCGAAACAAGAAGGCTAATTTTACAACGATGTACGTATGATACAGTTGGATTTATGGAACCAAAACGGCTACGATTGAAAAAAAAACAATTATTTTGCAGGACATTGTTGAAGACATAATTTGAACCAAGGGGCCACGATCCATGAGTTTTTGCTGTACCATCCGCCCATGATTAGAGACAAAAATGTTGTTGTTGAAATGCAATGTTGAAAAGTAATTTTATTAGTACAATTGCACTCGTAGTCAATAATAATTGATAGATTGGTAAATTGCTACAAGCCCTTCACATATTTGGCAATATTACGGGATTGGTAGGTCGTGGTAACTTCGGTGACGTATAAACACTTTACAGGATACTTTGTGTTATTTGACATTTCATCAGTTCTGTAGCAATATATGTTGGTGTTATCAGATAGTAAAAGAAAGTTGCTTTGAATGCGATGGCTGGTGTCTCTTATAGGTTGACAAATTGTTCCCGAAAATGAATCACATAGGGCCCTAACCCAACTTTCATTCTGTTATCACAGTTGTCGTCATTGTTTGAATTTTTTTTCATCTTGTGGTGTAGATGTGTGTCGATTTGTTATCGTTGTTTTAAAAAACACATGACATTTATTCCAGCCAAGACAAACTCGTAAAGACCAATAATCGCTGTCAATATTGCACCAGAAAGGTTGGACAACTCAGAACAAACTTCAAGTCATATAATAGCCATAAACACAGGGTACCCGCAAGTGTAGAAGGACCTCGTAATACCCATGGCAGTCCACGTCCAGCTTTTGTTACATTTTCTTTTATTTTACACTAGTGTCTGACAAGCTGCCGTGGTATCTGTTTGCTTTAATTTTCCGACTTTTCACCAACACCACGTATCGGCGTTGATCAAGCGTAAACCCTCGATTGATTTAGCCATCTGTTTACCACAGTATGTTTACCAAAACTTCCCTCTTTTTCAAAAAGCAAACGTATGTGGTCTCCTATGAATCTAGGAGCTTGAACTTTTATGAGCTTTCTGGAATCATGCAAACAATTGCCGATGCCGAGAATATAGATACTATAATCATTGTTTAATTGAATACAGATTTGTGAACGAGGGACAAAGTCAATCATCGATCTCACTTTCACTCCATAGATATGAATACCGTTTCCTTGATATTGATACACATCGTGCAGCATTGCATTCGTCCCAGAAAAGTTCAACATTCTCACTCTGAAAACAAAATGAAAATTTCCACGCCTCTAATGATATTCTGTGCTCCGGTTTGTCTGGATTGACAAAAAAGATCGTCAGTCATAATCCATCTGTGTCGTTTCACAACTGTAATGACTTTCTTTCGTAGATTCAACTTATTTTTTCCGGAGCAACATGTAGTTTCGGACACGCTGTATCTGGTATAGGTTTCAATTCACACAAGTCGTCAAAAAATAATAATATGGCTTTTCTCCAATGTTACACTAAATGCTAATTTATCATGTATCTGTCTATATGCTTTGATATGTTCACGAATTAAAATAGAAACGGTTGACGACACAATTTCATGCCGATATTTCCATCATCATCAACACAATTATTAATTTTTTCGTGCTGTAAGAAATCCCTGTATTTATTATTTATCAGTCGGTGTAATTAGACTTGTACATGAATGAAGAGTTAAATATACGACATTAAAATTTTCCGCAGCCAATCCCATCACCATCATTAGAAGTTTATTTCTATGTTAATTATATTACTTTGCAGAGTTACAAGACACACCAGAAATACATACCAACGACCTATAATTCTGATATTTCTCGTGATAGAAGTATAATACAAAGTGGCGGTCAATTGTACCAATGCCGCATTGGCAATGCGTATCTACTCGTGATTACTGGTTTATTACGTATTTGTTTTAGAATTATGACAAAACTCGGGAATATGTGTTTGTCAGGACGCCCTCCATAAAATGGTCCATCTAGAATGGGTTGACACTGTAAATAATTCATAACCGACAATCTAAAGCGTTTTATAAAAGTAGTTTAGTAAGACACTAAACCGATTCCGTGAAAATCGCCACCATTTCCAAAATTTGCTTTTAACGCTTAACAGTTTCCATGTGCTTCGAGAGCTTCACGGTTTCCGGCGCTTTCAGGTGTAAATGAAAAACATAGATTGGAAGAAGAGAAAATTCATTCCGTATGTGTTCGTGTACATAGTCCAAACCACTATAAACTTTCTTACACCTTTGTTATTTCATCAAGATGTGGAAGCAATTACTCATCATTTTGTCCAATATCGAAGGAAAAATCACAAAACGCGTCTCGATACTGATATACGCGCAATAAATGAAAACATGCAAGCTAATAAATTCTACGAATTCTACACTCTCGTTGCTCATAAGCGGACACAATATCCAGGACGAATTACTCTCACGTTGAGACGACTAGTACGACTATTGAAACAACTGGTGATATTTGGTACGGTTGAGCGAAAACTGAAGCCGAAAAACTGTTGCAGAATTAGAAAATAAAATTTATTCAAATCAGTTACGGTTATCATTGCCATTAAATTGGGATTAAAAAATTGCAATTTTTACACTTGTCTTGAATATGTATGCTGTGGAAGGCGTGATAAATAATTAAAAAATATATGTCAAAAAGACAGTTTGAAAATTAGGTTAGCGTGCCGAAGTAAAAGGAAGTTATGTTTTTCCGTTAACATTCAAAATTGTGAATATTTAGTTCACATTACATTTTCGTAAGTGTCGGCCCATTTTTTAAGTTTCATCGACATATATTTATTCCAATTTTTTCACATAGTGTTAGTGAAAGGAAATGAGCTGCTTCATGCTGCGGCGTGTGATTTCGTCACATGCAATTATACGAACTACGAAATTGCATTTCTTTGTCTTTGTTGTTACGATATCTACATAAAGAAATCCTGCATCACGTTTTCACATAAAAGAAATGGAGTCCTAGAAAAAGTGATTTCATATTAACGTAATATATGGTGAGATTGACTTCTTTGATGAAATAAAAAACCTCTCTATTCATGCTTTTAACCGTGCTCCATCTGTCACTGAATAATCTATTGCATTACCCCTCAAAGTGAATTTGTGATTGGGATAATGGAAAACGTCATACCCGGAATTAAAAACACTCACCGTTTTGTTTTCAAAAGGATCCATGAAACTAATTAAACCGTTGCCCATAAACCAGTGCATAATATAAACATGAAGATAAAAGTAGAGGCAGAAAAGGAGATCAAGGCCAACTAATATTTCCGTCCATGTTTGCAAACGTAATGGTTCAACGCTTTTAGCGCGTAATAATACAAGCTACATATGAATAAAAGCGTCTGCATGAGTTACAAGTCCTTAAATGTTGACTCAGAGGGAAGGCTGGCCTTTGCAATCAATAGATACAATGTTTGAAATGTTTCCGGTTTGAAAGGTTCAAATTATTTTAGTCGCTACAATACTAAATAAAACACGATTTTCATGCTCAATGCAAAGTTAAAATTAGTAGAAAAGATTGCCGAGCAAAAACACGAGAGGGAAAGAAATAGACGGTATCCTTTAGCGGAATCGTAAACAACAAAAATAATTATACTTTTGTATCGTTACAGTGGGTTGCAGATCGCAATGGTGTATCGATCCATTGATCTATTGCATATGAATAAAACACGGATCAAGAGAACTTTGCTTCGTACGTATTATTTAATGTATTAACTTGTAGCTAAAAATCGAGTAAAGACGACACTCTTGGCCTTCGAGGCTTAAGAGGAGCTTGATGTGCTGCAATTATAGCCCTGAGCACCAAATGAGACGATTTATGCATTAAGATGGTGAATTTATGTATTCTATCTATTGGTGAATCACAACGTTCATTAGAGTGTATACACATAGTAAGGAATTTATGTAATATAAATGATGAGCCTCCTGCTCAGCAGTTTGACGCTCTAGTCGTATTTAGTGTCAACATGGCCATATTTCCCGGCGTACTAAAACCCAATGTGTTCACTTGGCACAATACTACTACAACTTCCTGCAGCAATATATTTCCCTGATGGTATATATTCGTCCTCCAAATTTTCATTACCACAATATGCTAGATTGATACTTCGAAGGTCACTGTACCGTGCCATGCATTGTACACGAAATTTGCTTCACGAAATTTAGCTCCGTATCACACATATGAAATGCGTGATTTCCTATCTCATTCTAAAGTACCTCAGACACCACACGGCTTTATTATCTAAGCACATCTATTTTCCGCTCAATGCACCAATGCGTGATAACAGCGAAAACGTTTGTCATTATGGTGCGGGGCTGGATTATTGTTAATGACTTGTGTTACATACATGGGCGTAGGATTCGATGCTATTTCTCAATTGTCAGCTAGCTAATAGGCTATTCTCAAGCTGTCCGTTACAAGATGTTTAGAGAATTTTAAGGTGATCATTTTTGGACCAATATCAGCCAACACAAACTTCAACTTATATCAGAAGAGTCGAAATTCTGAACAACAGTAACAAAACGTGTGTGCAATCTGGGAATGATTTGTCTTCGTTTGTAAACCATTTGCAGATGTTTGAGATATCGTTACGTAACAATTATTATATGATTGAAATTTCCCAGTACTGCTTTTGAACAAATCGTTCGGCAAAATGGCACAAACCATTACATATGGTGAAAAGGGATTTTTAGAACCATTGTAGCATGGTATACGTATGCTAATACGACCACTTCATGCGTGAATAGTATATTTACCTATTTATTCATATTTATTAAAGGTGTTAAAAATCTGAACAATAATGAAAATTGTATAACGATGCTGGAATTATACAATTGTTTTTATTGAACAAAAACGGCCATGAATGAAAAAACAATTATTTTGTTGGGTATGGTTAGTGATATAATTTGAACCAAAGGGTCATGGTTCAGAAGGCTTTTCTGTACCATTCGCCCATGATTAAACACAAAAATCAAACGATACAGGCACCACATTGTAGTGTCTTGTTGGGTTTCTTAATTTCCAGAATTTAACGCGTTATTTTATCATCTCTCCAGTGTACAAATAAATAACTATAATGCATACATATTTCTGCTGATAAAATCGTCGTGCGGAGACACAATACTTCGTCAGAATTTCTGCAGCGTTTCATAAAAAATACACAGGAGTAGAGAGGAAACAGATGATGACTGCTTCTGTACAGTCATCAGAAATACGTGTTTGTTGTACAAAATGTTCCAATTTATCGACGTTAACAGATACATTAGCGGTTTGTAGAGGGAAATGAAATGTTTTAAGTGGCACTGAATATATTCCGTCAGTTCCGTTCCCTTTCAATTTATGGTTATATTACAGCCCAGATTACTTGTTTTCCAATAATATGAAACGAAACTGTTATTACCTACTTCATATATTTTATAAGGAGAAGGTTTGTAAAAATAAGAACGCGAATTCGAGTCTTCTTGGAATTCATTGAACCCATTCTGTTTGGGTCTGAACACGGGGAATAAGATATGACTTCCCTATACTAAAGAATTTTCTTTTCCAAATTGCATGAATTTCTGTATCTCGCTTGAGAAATTTGGGTGTTTGGAAAGTTTTCCAATTAAGAATTGAGTGACTTCTAAATTTAAGGATTTGTGAAAACACATTCTTCCGGGCGACCAAACTTCTTGCTAATAAGTTAACTGGTCTAGCATAATATTTTTATGACAAAATGGCACCGTCAAAGTTTTAATGTCCGATAGAGCAGCTTCTTCGTTAATAATAAATGACAGATTGGTAAATTTATACAATTCCCTTTTTTGTTTTGGAACTTTTATGGGAATGGGGGCTCATGGTGACTTAGACACCGTACATACTTATTACAGGTAATTAATTATTATTAATATCTTTAGGTCAGTAATTCTCGCGGCAAATTCAGGTAACGTTGACAGTTTTGAGTTTGGGAGTTTGGGTCTGTGCTGAGAACTGAACTGTGTTACTTCCGCAGTGATGCAGGAACATATATCATATACCACTTGAGATTGATTAAATAAAGTTTACTTCGTAGTATAGATATAATGTCCAAAAAATAACTATAAATATTTAATCCTTTTCACTGTTGTCAGAATTTCGTGCGGAATGTAATTATATAGAAATAAGTGGCAAAAGTGAAAACGTGTAACTTTCATCACCATTTCGGTACAAACACTCCACTGTTCCTCCCTGTTTTCAAAGAACGATCAAAGTTGCATGTACAGGTATGATTGAAAATCCCGCCAGAAAGTTTTCAACAACTCAGAACAAGCGGTCAGTCATCACAATAATCATAAACACAATATTTTGAAGCAAGTGGAGAAGAAGGAGAGAAACGTAATTAAATTAAATTTCCAAAATTAAATTTAGGAAATACTTTGTAATACCCATATCAGACCCCGTCAGGTTTTGTAAACATATTTTTAATTCCCAGATGCAACCGTCTGTTTTATCTATTTGTTTAATTTTTTCGGCTTGTCACTAACACGTCTTATCGGCGTTGATCAAGTGTAAAACCCTCAATCGATTCATAAAAAAATTCGTAATCCGTTTTTCTATTACAGATGACTTGACGTGTAATTAATAATTTTCTTTTTCAAAATGCGTAAGTTTTTATATTTCTCGTGAGAAATTTGAGTTTCTGAAAATTTGTCCAATTAAGAGTGGAATTGCATTTAAATTTAATGCTTTGTGAAAACTCATTTTTTAGGACCAAACTTCTGGTTACTGAGTTTACTGGTCTAGTATATTTTTTATAAGAAATGGCACCATCAAAATTTGGCGGTTTTATAGAGCAGCTGCGTCGTCAATAATGAATGACAGATTGGCGTATTGTTCCAATTCCTTCAAACATTTGGCAATTTTGAGGGATTGGGATCTCATAGTGAATTCGGTGCCGTATAAACTCTTAACAGAATGCATGCAACGATTTCTTCATGTGATTAACACAAGTACTTCTTTCAGTGCGTTGACAGTTTTGAGTTTGTGTTAGTGCCGAGATCTGAAGTGGGTTGAATCGGCGGTCGTTGAACTTTTGGTACATGAAGATATACCATTTATCACTTCAGATTCCTTAAGGCGTGATATTAGAGATATGACGTCGAAAAAATAAATTATAAATATTTAATCATTTTGCAAAACCACAAGCTCGAGTAAATTCATGAAGTTCCTCGTAATACCTATAGCACTCCTCTTCCAGCTTTTGTAAACATTTTCTTTAATTTCCAACAAGACCCTGCCTATCTGATTGATTCATTTTTCTGACTTGTCACCAACTCCACTTATCGACATTGATCAAGCGAAAAACCCCGAACGAGTCATGCCAACAATTACCGAGGCCAAGAATGTTGATAAACGATAATCGGTACTAACGAGGGACAAAAAATCACCGTTCTCGCTTTCACTCAATAGGTATAAATACCATATTTTTATTCATCCATATACTGGAGCATCCCGCCCGTCACCGAAGAGTCCCCTTTTCTCGTTCTGAAAAAAAATTGGAAAATTTGCACGCCACAAATGATCTTCTGTGCTCAAGTTTGTCAGCAGCGACAAAAAGATTCTTCCCACATAATGTGTTTGTGTCATTCAACAACTGTAATGACTTTCATGCGTAGATTTAAATTATTTTCCTGGAGCAGCATGTACACATTGTATCTGGTATACGTTTCAAACCGTACAATTCATCACACAATAATTAATTTAGCTTTTCTCCATGTTATGTTGAATGCCTACCAATATCATTTATCTGTCCATGTAATTTGATGTGTTCAAGAATAAAAAGAGAATCGTATGAGGATACAATTTACTGCTGATATTTCCATCGTCAGCATCGAAATCTTAATTTTTATTTAAACCATACTGCTTAACTTGCAAAGGGTTTCTAAATGCAATCACATGGAAGCAAAAGACCTAAAGATTCAAAATGTCTGCCGACCAGATGTATAAACCAAAGTGGCGGCCAACTACTCCAAACTTAACATTCTCGTGATTACCGGTTTCGGTTTTTGTCTAAATTTCAGACAAACCTAGGACAATTTTTAAGGTTCCATTTTGAGCTGCAGCTTTGACTTTGGTACATTGGACATTAATGGCACATTGTTTCCATTAATATTCACATTAACACAGTATCGTATTTGCAGTATTGCATTTTAATTACGTAATCGTCTATGAAATTGCATTTCTTTGTCATTGTTGCCACGATATCTTCGTGAAGAAAGCATTGATCATGTTTACACATTAAGTAAATGGAGCCATTCTAGAAAACGTGATTTCAAATCAACATAATAAATGGTATGCTTGTCTTCTTTCACGGAACCAAAACCAATTTCCATTCATGCTTTTACTGTGCTACGCCTGCCACTGAATAATGTATAGCATTGCCCCTTATAGTGAGTAGGTAATTGTCATTGTAAAGTAGGTAGTATGTAAGGAAAACGTCATACCCGGAACTTAAAGCAATAACCGTTTTGTTTTCAAAACGATACATGAAGTGAAATCGTTACCGTTAAGCCTGTGCATAATATCAACATGGAGACAAAAGCAGATGCGGGAAAGGAGAACAAGCCCAAGTAATATTTCCGTCCTTGAATACAAACGCAATGGTTCAACCCTGTCAGCGTTTAATGTTTAATACATGAGCTTCATATGCAGTGATGGGCGTATGATTCAATGTTATTTCTGAATGGTTATCTAGTTAATAGGCTATTCTCAAGGCCGCATGTTACTAAAATGGAGTTGTTCCCTGGAATGTAAGGAATTCAAACCAAACGCAGTGATGACCTAATAAATGCTTCTAATATATTCTACTAACAGTTGCATTTATAATTTGTACCGATTGGAGTGTACTGGTGAGAGATTTGCTTCCGAAAATTGTTGTTGCATGTGTCACATGTCGTTCGGTGTTGATTCGAATGAATGATTCAATTATGTTTTTCAGGAAATAAATAAACATTTGTTGTTAGCTATGCATTTAATTACCTTAACGAGGCGTGGTAACAATGTAGTTTCCACATTTTTCTGTTAGTTACTTATCATCTTGCAGAAGTGCAGTAATATATAACAATACATAACTTCATTAATTAGCTGCGACGTACTTATATTGCCCGAATATGCAGATGACAAACATCTGCTTTCTCTTCAGCGTCGAAATGGTAATCAACGGTAACAAAAGAAAGTGCAATATTGGAATGATTTGGTGTTGTTTTTAAACCATTTGCACATCTTTCGGACGTCATACTGTAACCATTGCAATATGATTGAAAGTTCGAAGTACTACTTTTGAACGAATCGTTCGACTAAATGGCACAAACCATTGCCATATGGTGTAATAGGATTGTTAGAACCATTGCATCATGGTACACGTATGCTAATATGACCACGGCATATATGCCGTGGTACTAATTTATAGGTATTAATTAAATGTGCTAAATTTTTGAACGATAAGGACAACTTTATAACCATGTTCGCTTGATACAATTGTATTAATGGAACAAAAACGCCGATGAATGAAAAAACAATTATTTTGCAGGGCATTGCTCGTGAGGTGACATAATTTGAACCAAAGGACCACGGTCTGAGTCCATGCTGTACCATCGGCCCATGATTAGAAACAAAAAATCAAACGAGACCACACATCATTAACAAACGCATGGGCTATTGATTGAGAAAATTTCCGAAGGAAAGTGAAATATATTCTGTGAAGTGACACGCTGTAACTATTTCTGCAGTTCGATTCACTCGCATTGAAGAGCAAGGTTACATCCACGATTATTGGCTTTCAAGCAAACTGTTCGAAACTTGATGGAAATTGTTACCGTGTGCATTTTAACACGAAAAAGTTACACACAATAAGCATGCTGGTTTGAATTTTTATCCAAACCGCTGAACCTTTTGTGCGTTCCGGTCGAAGGAAATATTGCATGTCGTCTTAAATTGATGGTTCCTTTCACAAACTCACAGTGCACATTATTGCACTTCTTTGTCACATTCAATCAATGTCACTATACGCTATGCTGGAGACTAACAGGAAAACTGCAAAATGGATTTCGCATTTCCTACAAGTGATAACTGTCATGTCCAGGGAAACTTTACACTTGAGTCATCAAAGCGAATTGCTTCCGCCTTTCATGGATACGCCTTTATATCTAATAAAACATTAATACTCCAACACAACATTTTTTCTGCCTTTTCTTCGTGTTATTCTTAAGCTTTAAGTACCTCACAGCATTCGGCTTAGTTATTTTCTTTTGTTATAAATATCTCTCCATGCAAGTGCAGATTGCCATCGCTACTGCATAAAATCGTCGCTCTTATGTACATTTACTGTCCGTTTTTCTATTATATATATTCCTTATAATTTAAACTTCTTTTTTTAAAGTATGTGAATTTTTAAATCTGTCCAGACAAATGCGATCGCTTGAGAAGTTTGCCAAATAAGAATTGAGTGACTTCTAAGGCTTTGTGAAAAGTGATGTTACTGGGAAGCCAACTTCCGGATGAAGGATGAGCAAGAAATCAATCAATGTTCTCGCTTTCACTTAACAGTTATACATACGACTGTATAGAATGGTCCAATCTTCTCAACGCGAGTCAGTACAGCATCCTTAATATAATAAGATCTATCTAGAATATCTTGAGATTGTAAACGATTTATTATCCAGAACATCGAACGTGTTTCATAAAAAATAGTTTAGGAAAACTATAGACTGATGATCTGTGAAAATCGCCACCGTTGCCAAAATTAGCCGTCAAAATATTTATGTGAAAGCCCAAGCCCATGTCGACAAGTATGTTTTTCTTGCTCAAAATCAAAGTGACAAATTTGCACGCCTCTATTGCGCTAGTGTACTGTGTACTTCACAGTAAAACGGTCCGTCAAAAACGAATCCAACCATAATGATGAATCTTTGGTCAATGATTATATTGATAGAAATAATGGTCGAATGCATAACATTATGCATTATATAGTTTAACCAGAATTTTTGAAACCACATAATTATTAGGTGTCACAACGCAAAAATGACACCAAACCTTTACATATTCACAATTGATACGACAAATTTGTTTTTTCTATTACGGCAACTCCTCATGTCTTCATATTCCAAACGATTCAGTTATTTCGGTTTTCCGTGCGAACGGATGAAGGAATCCCCAATTTACGCAACGCAAGCAACACGAAAGAAATTATATATGTTCATATATTTTTTTCTTTTATTTTCGGGAGAGCGCAATAATTACTAAAAAATGTGATTGAGCGCCTGTAAACAATTATTTCTCTTTTGTAATTTGAAATGTTTACTCCGAATAAATACATACATACATCTACCGCATATGAATGTACTTTGTTTGCCATATTGGTGGTCATTATACTAACCGTAAACTTTGCTCTAGAAACTAATCTAGAACTATTTTACCTGATTATAATTAATTTCCAGCAGTATTTCGTCCATGACTCCATTGCATTCGAAGTAGTGTCTGCTTTCTTTTAATTAAATTTCGCCTTGTGAAACGCCGCAGCGCTAGATGGGCACGTTTTTGGCAGTATTTGTCACTGTCATAGATTTGTCCATTCTAGGAATAACTTGTTTTAATGTACATGCCAGCATGAAGTTTAATTCAAAATATTTACAATACACGAGAATATGCACAGATTGTAAGAATAATAAAAGCGCACCAAGTGTCTTTACATCATAAATTCATAAATTAAGTTTATGTAGGTTTAAATATTAAATGGAATGGTATTAGTTTATGGAGCGAAATAATGGGTACAAAAGTGGTAGAAACTAGCAATTACATGAAGCATTGTGATTTTAATCATACGATTCATTGAATATTTATGTAAGTATTGTAGCAACATGCTAATTTGAATGTCATTTTTGAGACTTTATGTTTATGAATGAAAAATAGTAACATGTAGTGTTAAATCTACCGTAAAATTTTATACAATATTACTGATATTATCTTGTCACTTTAAAGTTGACTCTTGAATCTTGAATCATAACCGGAAAACATAGGGAAGTACCTACTAAGATAATTGGGTCTCCAGCTCAGAAAGCAAATCAGTCGTCGCTCAATATATTCAAAATTTTCTGGTGGCAAAGTAAGCCAGCATTTTATGTAGTTTTGTAGATAAACAATGGTAATGCATCATCGTCACGCACTGGATACATACCTTACTGGATTCAACAAACATGAGCTGAAAATGTTGTTTTAAAAGAATTTAAATGAACTCTTATTTTAAAGGAAAATATAATTTGTCGTCAGTCCAATTATTCGTGGTGGTACTGCCGATTGGTAAACGAAAATAAATTATTCACGCAATTTAACTCCCAGTCTCGAAACAAACTGCATTATGTTTGCTTTCAGCAACTCGATGGATACATTTTATATAATATGATGTCTGGTGACCACATATTATTTGAAGACTTTTAAAAGTACAAGTAAGCTCAAGACAATAAATAGTTATAAGGCCGAGATCGAAAAAAATTACTGGGACCGCCCTTTCTTATTTGACATTTGCTCCATATCACAGTTAAATAATACCATAGTTTATATGTTCATTAATTGACACATCATGCAGATCATTTCTGCAAGAACAAATCAATTTTCCTGTTATATGAATCACCCAGAAATATTCATTTAATATCTCGCCCACTCAAAACTCTTCTCATTTAAACTCTTCCACCTATGTTTCATGTGGAAGTACCATCTTTACATGTTTTTGTTACATATTGCGAGACCTATTCGCATGCAGCAAATCCTTTAAACTTACTTTAATGACACTCTTCTAATAGAGAGTATATCAATAATATTAAATGAGCACTGAGCACACATTTACTTCCCTTTTCTTAAACATCACATAATGATCACCGCGACCTACCAATAATCTGTTTAAAGATAATTAGTCCTGTCCGGTGGAAAACAAAAAGTCGTCGTCACAAGTGTTTCAACGACAGCTTGTCGCAGAGTTAAATTGCAAATAAATGAAACGTTTTTATTTGTAATTGTGAAATGATTCATTTCATAACGTCATAGACATCGAATGACCCTTCATTTTAATCAGGTTGGAATTACCCGCAGTTGATTCTTCTTTGTACGTATGAATGTGGTTCTTTCTGTAGTTTCCATGATTGGAATCTGTTATTAACGTAATGTTACCATTTTAATGTTTTTAAAATATAAAATGTTTTGCGACTGGTTGCTGCTAAGGAAAAATATCACATTTTTCGTCTAATGCCTAATTGTATTGACTGCAATGAAATATGGTTGCCATGTGGGAGACAAATGGACTGTGTATAAATAAACTATAACGGGATGACTGTTACAACTAGAAGCCACATCATGAAACAGTTCGGCGACTGGTTAGTAAGTACTGCTCAATGATAAAAGTGCAAACACTTTTTTTTAAATTTTAGGTGTAGCGCTTGCAGCTACACAATACGTGGCACACATACATGTCACGCTTTCAACAATGCTAAACAATGCTTTCCTCGCATGTTGTCTATTCCTGCCGCTTCCTTACTATCCGATTTAAAATTTCAAATATTTTCAAATAATTAGATTCAGAAGCAAATTTTAACTAACTAACTGCTGGCCATCATTTTTTTATCTTGTAGAAACTGGTAGTGAGAAATGTTATCTAACTTGAGCGCCAACAAATATTTCCAACCCGCTTTGAGAATAAAATCAAGCTCAGATCCTAATTTTCCCTGTTTTTGAAATGTTGAGAATTGTAAAGTATTGTACATTTAAAAAAAATTGCATCCTATATGGTGTGTGTAAACACATTTGCTGTATATCGCCGAAATTATCCCCCAAGAAGATAGAATGAAATGCTATCCATGTTTCATTGGAGCTATTTTTACAGGCTTCGCAGGATTCGGGTGCAATGGGAAGAAAAAATTCAAGGTATTGCATTATATTGAATTTGCGTTGCAATAACAATAATAACTTAAACTATATATATGTTTCTAACGTACACTGAAAGTCTCAATAGAATAGATTACTTATAAATTGTCACTTGATTTGTAATGTTTGCAATTTGCAATGTAATCCATAAAACTTGAGTAGTATTGGAAGGATTCCATAATGTGTCCAAACATCAGCTGCAAAATGGGACCTTCCCTGCGCTTATATACATTGTTCTCACTTCAAACGTTTTTCACTCAATACCATAATTTGTAGATCAACCTCAAATAAGATTACCAAGAAATAAAACTCCCAGCGAAACGTCAGTGTGCTTGCTTTGATCAATAAAAAATATAAAATCTAACAACGGAGCAAATCATATTGGCGATAATTATTTTCGCTGACAATGTCAGAATCCTATGCACTTGAAAAGCCATTTGCCAATCCATGCATTCCAAATTTTAATAAAAGGAAAAAAAAATTCTACACTGGTGATTAATCTTCGTATATTTCTCATACCGAAACCCACCAAATCTACAGAACATCCAACTTTGACTCAGACCTATCTGCATTTTATTAACCCATAAGCCAACTATTTACTTAGAGTCGCCAAAGCTTCACATTACATCTATCTATAGAACAAATCCAGGTTAGGTACAAACCGCACACACTGAAATGGATTCAGCATTTTAGTATTAAAAAATGACAGCCATTCATTGATTTTATAACAGCCGGCGAATCACAGTTTTACATCTCGAATATAGATAGACTACTACGAATGTATTTAAGCATCTGAACCGCGTTATTACCAAGTTGAGGTTAACAAAACGATTGGATTGGAAATATGCACAACCAAAATCTCTCCACAGATAAAATTACGAAACCGGTTGTGGTTTCAATGTGGACGTCATGGTTGATAATTGATACCATATGCTTTTAATCATTCGTTGTTTTTGAAAATGTAATCCTTTTCGTATACTGGTTTTCTTACTGTTTGAATTATTTGGGAAAATTTATGTCTAAACAATGCATCGGTCATCTGGGAAAAGGCATCGATTCTAGAATAACCGTTTTTCCGATACACAAAGAACTCCAAGTCTAGTGCATATACTACGACTTGATTCATCAGAGTACTGTAGTTTGGCCGATTTAGAATATTGCGTCGGTTGGTTTCATGATCAGTGTTCACGTCTTGATTTCAAATGTTTCGGTTATATCCGTAGCAACAGCAACTATGAGACCGATGAAAATTTACATATATACGACATATCACTTACGTGGATATGAAGACGTCGTGTGTATTTTTCAATTCTTATTTTACGCATATTGTCAACCTGTTTCTGTTGTAAATACGTTGCACCATGTGTAATTTATATATTAATTCAAGAATGATTTCTTTGTAACTTGCTGCCGTTATCCACAAATATACTAACAACGTAAATGTTGTAAGGTGTGTGTATAAGGTATTTCGCTTAACAATCAACTGATTTGTGACATCAACAACAAAAATGTGACATTTTAACGCCATAAGTAGTATGGAGGAACCATTTGGGTTATTAACAAGTACCGGTTATTGTAGTCGAGACGCACTTCTATAATTACAAATGGAATTTGAGTTTGCAATTGCTGATAGTTAACAACTCGAATTTCTTTAAAATTGAAGAAAAGTATGAAACTTGTATTGCAACTAGTATGTTAATATAGTAATTTGTTTTAAACTATGGGTGTCGCCATTCATTGTTCTAACTGAAATTTTATGTACTAGATTGTGTAAGGCAGTTTGTCAACGAAAACGCTAAAAATGCCAGTAACAGTTGCTTAGCTATCCCGATGCTGCCATCGTATTAATGAAAACCTTAAAAAGTTAATTGTCTTAAATCATACAACTACTGAACATTGAAAATGCTTTACAAAAATAGTTTTTCCAATGAACTGAAGATTACATTACCATTGAAAGTTCATTTTCAGCCAAGAAAGTGTTTTAGAATATTCCGATAATAGAGTAATATTTCTATAATTGCTGTAATCCATTGAAGTGTTCTGTTAATTGTATACATTTAATAAAGATGAATGACTGTTGAGAAGTAGTGTGTAATTTTAACGTCAGCAATGAATTTATGGCTGCAGATGCCGAATTTTGTTGACTATCTAGGTGGTACATTGCGATCGTTTCAGAGATTGAGTATGTAATAATTCTATGAATTGTGAATTGAAAATTTCGTTATATTGCCCAAATTGATCGCCATCGTTACGAAATCAATACTTGTTAACGCCCTAATGGTTCTATAGTACGTTTCACTGCTGTGAAAGATAAAATTGCAGTTAGACCATGTAAAAAGTCAACCGGAACGTTGTATGCACCTACACCTTGTTAAAATTAGTTCCCGTCAGATTTTCACCCGTGATCCCATTGAATCAAAAGCAGTGTCTACTTTTTATTAATTAAATTTGGCTCTACCAAACACTGCAGTCCTGAATAGGTACATTTTTGGCAGCATCTGCAATATTCATAAATATTTAACTTAATACTGAGCTATGGAAGATACGTGCAAGTCTGTTTGCGTTGTTGTGTGTTCCCTGGAACAGCAACGGCGTCCCGCTTTCCCGTCGCAACTCAAAAATGATGGAAAAAGATGGAGTTCGTTTTCGTGCATATTTATAGTTATTGTAGAATATTGGAGTCGCAAATATAATAATTATGATTTAACATCATGTCCTGATGATGGGTTGTTGACTCTTACGTTTTTTTCTGCTTCAACACGTGGCATTTTACTGTCAACACAACTCATCAAATATTCTTTCTGAGGACCAATATAAAAAAGGTCATAAGATATAGGTGTACGGCGGAACCAAACTAAATATCTTGAAAAACAAATACTAGATTCTTTTTCATCATTGCAAAATGTTTTTTAAATTTAAATTGTTTTAAACCATGAACTCCAACTTTTACAAAAATAAGAAAACTTGGTGCTTTTCGACGACGCTTCGAACCAAATCTGTCCATATCGCTGAATAAAGTCACGCAGATGTATGAAATTTAAGCTTTGTATTGCGATTTGAAAGATGGTTTGAAGTTAATATTTGTAGTTTCACAAGTTCACTACACTCCACATTTTTTTACTTGAAACAAGAAGCAAAATAAATTTAAATATAACCGGTGAATTGTGCGCTAGTGTTCCACGTGAAATTATAACATTTGCCTGTATCTGTTAATTATTGTTACATCGAGTAAAACCGAAATTATTTTTATTGTTCCCGTAAAAAGAACACGAAGAATTGGTCTACTTAATGAGTCTGTCGTCGAATGTCCATTCATTTTTGTCAAGTTGGAATAATCTACTTGAATGCATGTGGTTCTTCCAGTAATTTCCATAATTGGGAAGTTGGTGTGTAAATTCTTTAATTGGAATAGAATCATTCCTGTCTGAATTACAGTTAACTCAACCTAAAGGGTATGGTTCATTGCGACTAAAAAACTAATTTGCTTTTAGAAGCATTTACCCAGAATGTGGTTAGAAATAATGTGAAGCGCAGAACTTTGAACTAAAATTCAAATTCGTTGAGATCCTTTCCTCGGATTCTTTTTCCTTCACAATGAGACAATATTTTAGTAACATTAATTGTCTATGTACTGTATATGATGCATTTCATTAGTCATATTGGTAGTCATTAATCATTAGAATCGCCGTAAATCTGTGTAGCTCAAGGTACAGAACTATTCCATTTTATATACTATCCACGAGAACTGAAATTAATACAGCATTTCAATCTTGCAAATGAAAACTTGTTTAGGTGGGAAATTGTCATTTCTAATTTAGTAACCCTTAAGAGAATAAGCATATGTATATGTTTCCACCAATTGATAATGCACACCTTGAAAGTTGCTGTACCACAATAATTAAATACGTATCCAATAGAGGCTTTTTATTTGTGATTTTGTAAAGTCGCAATCCTAATTGGAAATACGCTCACTAATTTCAACGCCATTAGTGGTATGGTCCAGCTATTTGTGAGATCAACAAACGCAGATTTCTAATTCTTCATCAAAATGCATATAGTTTATATTTGTAGCAAGGTCACTTTGTAATTTTGTATGCGTCTAAACCGATTGTTGAAACAACGGCATTTTTTGACTAATTCTGTATATTGATTTTCGTGGGAACAAACCATCAGCTGGAACAACTTTGTAATTTCTTTTGTAATTAGCTACAATTCGTTATCATTTATCAACGAAAGAAAAAATAGGAGCAATTACCGGCTCGGTAGGTATTTCCGGAGAGCATCAAAAGCAGTCTTTTCAACTATTAACCTTTTCGATGATACAGTAAAATTTCATTGTAAGGACAATCAATAACAAGAATTATTTTATTCGAAACCATTACTAACGGGCAACTATAATGCTGTTTCAGCGTGGGATAGTTGGGCGTCGGATAAACGTTATGACATCGGCATTCGTGCAATATATCTGAGTAGATTAAATTATATTAAATAATATATATTATTTGGGAAATGACATGTACATGAGAATGTTTGTAGACTTTTCGTGGTGTCATCTTTTTTACGTTAGGTAGTTGTTCGTATTTGAATGCTGAAAACAATACACAAGCCTTCGCCGTTGACATAGGATTAACACAACAGGAAACTAATGGATGAATATTTCATTGCCCTTTCCATTACGTTACGAATTACGGATTGGCTTAGCTTTCGTTCTCAAAACAATGACAGGTTCTTCGGATAAGTGCACAGTTCTCTGGAGAAACAAATACCTGTCATTTACGAAGACGTTTGGGTTACAGCTTCAGGATATAATCAATATCTATAACGGTATATTGAACGTATCTATATCTCGGCAAATTGTATTAGTTAGACATGAAGAAAAAATTGGTACTATTGCTTTTAATAAAACTTAGGCGGACACATTTTTTGCATATCCGACACAAGTGAAGTGTAACAACCTGGGCATCCATCAAATCATTTCTTTTACTTCAGCTATCTATTGGCTTCAAGCATTATTTTTGTATCCAGAATATGCGCCATTGTTCCCAAATATGCTTGAGTACCATCATTGTCTGTGAATGAATATTAAGGATGGCCCGAAAAACTATTTGCAATACTTTTAGAAAAGCCGGTTGACGTTCATACATCTGTAAGCCAGTTCGTTCAACTTCCCGTATTCTTTTCGTATTCTAGTGCGTGTCCTAAATCAATTTCACTCTCCGGGCGCATTCAATCGATCTTTGGTTCCAAATAGAAAGTGGGGTTGTACGATGCATGTTCTAAGTTTTGCACTCACATGCGATAAAAATGGATTTTAGATAGGTATTGACAATACAAACAGCATTAATACAGAGACAAATACATATTTCCTCGGCCAAAATGAAGCGAGGTGAGATGAGAAACCATGTAGATACTGCAGGCCCGCCAGGAAGTGTAGATTCATTAAATTAGAAAAGTCTTCACTGAGAAACGAGGCCAGAGCAGATATTCGCAATATTCAAGGAAGGCATTATTATTAAGTGCAATTAAGCTGAAACGTCAATGATGGATTACTTTCAAAACAAAGTTTCTAAAGCCATTTTTGTTGGTGATAGGTATGACAGAAATGCAGTCACTATTCAATTCAATTGATAAGGAATCGCTCCTAGGTAAACTTTCAAATAATAGGTCATGTTTTATGCACCTATGTATGTGTTAGGAAACTTTGAACGGGATAGTGAGTAACACCATGTAACTTAGCTACAAAGCTATCAATTGCACTGTACTGCAATGGAGGTACAAATTGTATTTTTTCTTTTATTGATTATCGTGTATTCCTGAAATCATTAATGGCCTTCCAGTTCGTGTAATGTAAGTCTTTCGATAAATGTGAAAGTAAATTGGAAGTCGTGTCATACAGCACCATTTGTTTCTAAACTATTCCCTTCTAACTAGTTTGAACTAGCACTACCGTAAATGTAAATACGCACTAACTTATAATGAAATTAACAAGGAAATGTGGGTAGAAATAAATTCATACCAAGTTTTGCCAAATTGAATGTGGCTTTCTTTATTGAAGTTACGAATATAAGTATGAACGAGTACCCGGCGGAGCCGGGCCCTATCACCCGTTTTACGGGTGGGGGCGAAGATACATAAGGGTAATTAGCCCCGACCAAAGTGGTCGTTATTGTCACTATTTTAATAATTGGTGATAGTAAGGCTGACGTAATGATGAAGCCGCCGTACCGGCCAATGATAGTGGATTTGTCACGTAATTTACAAAATTTGTTCATGTTTTAATTTATGGCCAAATCCGCAATAATGCCTTGATGACTGGGCGAGTCCCCACCGGATTTTCGCCCACACTTCGAGTTAAATGCACCTGTTTGCAGATAATTTATATATTCACAAAGTTACCCCTACACAGTAGAGTACCCATAGGCGATGTTGGGTTTGAACGTAATAGATTTATTCAGGGTTAGGTTCGCCTGACATTATGTTTGATCCGCCTTCGCTGCCAAAGACAGCACGTTTGGTCTAGGGTCTATTTAGCGGTCGGCGCACGCGTTTTTGGCCCGTAGCTCCGTCCCTTGGAGGGAATATCGCACTTTTTATTACAGATTCGTGATGTACTTATGAAATTAAACCTGTACAAAAATTTTTGTGAAATTCTACCGTGTGACTTTTTGGCGTAGTGATTATAAGATAATCTTGATAAACAACTTTGGATCCCAGCGTCGTCGATGCTGTATTGGGGTTTCAGTGCTTTAACACCGCTTCGACGAATTTCATCGTAGTACGAATTATTGGCAAGTGCAGGTTTTAGGTACATGATAGTAAATGTTTAGTTCGTTAATGCATATTATGCTGCAAGAGGTAGTTTATTACAATTTAATTTTCAATTTCCATCTGTCATAACTACCAAATCGATATTTACTATCTGGCAGGCGATCTCGATTTCTTGCATTAGACAGGCGTTTATACCTCATTAAATTACATCCACGTTTTGTTGTGAGTGGTGATTGGCGATCCAACCCATTTCGTTTATATATTAACTCACTTTTTATTCGTCTCTTAGATTTCAAAACACAAAAATCATTAAATACTGCCTACAATCCGTAGGGCTTACACAAAAAATAAATAAAATTAAACAATTTACATAAACAATTTATAGGTACAGTCTTTGTTCGAGAATTTTATATAACATTTTTAAACATTGTTTGCCTTTGAAAACATATATTTGGTCAACTCATTCCTGAACACTGTGTATTTTTCGATGGTTCTCAACTGCTCAGGTAAACTATTCCACAATTTTACGCCCATATACTGAAAAATTCTCCTACCAAGCTCTATTTTAGGCTTGTATACATGCGCATATTTGCCATTACACCTTGTCGAATACGAGTGAACAGATTGGGTGGTTACGAAATAACCATTAAAATAAGGAATACAATCTAGTTTACAGATTTTGTACATAATACATATACCTCTAAATTCATATAGTTCTTTTGTAAAAACTCATTTAAGATCTTACCTTATTTTATCCGCTATCGGATCATATTTCCTAAACCGTAAAATTAACCTAGCAAGAGTGCGCAAAATTGCATCCATAATGACTACGTATTTCCCACATGTTGTCCCAACTACAGCTAACATATAGTTCAAGACCGACAGTATTAAAGAATTACCTATTATCTTCAGTTGTTCAATAGTAAAACCGTCGCGAATTCTGTACAAAGCCCGTATTTTTATATAACACACCTTTGATACATTTTCAATGTGAGCACGCCATGTCAGTTCTCTGTCAAAAGTTAGTCTTCGGTTTGTTGATCCATAATAAACTCTTTTCAAAAAGTCAGGCATGTCTCTTGTCGCAAGCTTAAAATTTCTATTCATAGCAAAAACTGCACGTCTAACATATTACCTTTTACTTTTTCCAAACACATCGAATTATTTCATTCAGCATAGACAAATTTGTTGGACAATAATGTCGCCATTTCTATGAAAAGGTGTGTATATTTAATGTAGTTTGTTGATTCTGGGGGATGCTTTTGTAAAAATTTATTAAAATTAACGGCTTTCCGATCTTATGGCTATCGTTGTTTATTTGACTTTGTGATAACGTATATGGAACTATCATCAAGGAAGGAGTATATAATTTAAAAAAAGGAAAAGATGGAATACCAATGAACATTAATTAAGGATGGGTTGAAGTGAATGTGTGAATAAAACGTCACTTTATTAAGCTTTTCAGAATGATTTACGTTACAATTGGAATAGTGTTTTTAAATTTTTAAGTTAATAATTCATTTGGTAACATCTTGCATGGTTATTGTTATTTTGATAAAATTATCAGCATTTAAATTCAGGCTGATGCCGAGATTCACCCTTCTACACACGTTCGCATATAATGACTCTACATACTTTATTGCTTGGTTTGGAGCAAGCTGTGGCTCTGAAAGCTCTTGCTTTGGGACGTGTACATCCATACGTAAAGCCAAAGCAATAGCTTTCCTTTTGTGCCCGCACAGAGTGTTTCTGGATGTCTGAAAGAACTCCCCAGTACTTTTCCATAAGTCATGAATCACGTCTGTTTTATTGCAACAGCATGAGTGTTTTTTGGGAATCTCTAGTATGAATGCCAATACAAATGACGTAAATCGAAACATTATATACGCAATGCCCATGCCATCGCTCCAAGTTGTATGTTACAATTATTTCGGTTAAGATATATAAATAGTTATACAATATTTGAGCATACACACGATTAAGGCAGTAAAAACTTCGGCTTACCACTTCAATGGTTTTAATGCAGCTCCAGTGTCAACCGGAAGATATCTTGTCATGCTATTTTATTAGCGAATGGTTGACGAATTAAATATACGGCGTTGACCTTGCGTTTGCTGTCCTTACATCCATACTCTTCGTGAACACAATGACATTCATTTGATTATTAAAAACGGAATACAAAGGTAAACACAAATAACCCGTAGATTGTCTTCTGGCAAACATTTATGTTGTTGAGTGATTTTGAAAATTATATTGTTAAAAATTGTAAAAGATTTTGTTTTTTGTTAAAACTTGTTTCCTATAGCTGGTGTGTAGACACATTCGTAGGAAGTCGCTAAAATATAGCCCCTCAGTCTGAGGGCCTCAGAAGAAAGAATGTCATGCTATCCATGTTGCACGGGAGCTAGTTTTAAAACCTTCGGAGCATTCATGTGGTAAATGAAGAAGCGATTGGATGGAATGTGATAGAAAAGGACGGTTAGTATTACCAAATCGCGACATCACTCAAAATCATTCGGAACCATCCAAGTCATTCCGTCAACCTTAATCTTGCTGGCCAAAATGCAATTTGCCGGAGTCACTGTGGTACCATAAGTAGTCAGAATTATGCAGTTACTCTTGTTCCATATGAGTTTGTATGTGCACATGTACACATTTTAACAAGACTACGTGCACTGTACCCTTCAGTTATTACGGTTTTCCGTGCAAAGTGCTGACAATGTAAACAACACGACAAAAAATTTATCCAAAAAGGAAGCCCAATTTATCCCGACAACATGGAGCGAAGAAACACTTTTTGTGTTCTATCAAACGAATGGAGTATAGTAACGTTTGTAAACCTTTAACAGGATATTCGCACTTTCTTACGATTAATGCATCTTCTATTAATAATAGAATCGTAAAGGAATCAGCATCAAATAAATTTCAGGATTGTTGCACTCTAATTAGTGAACACTAGGCTACTCTCACGGCGGTAAAAAAAATAACTCTCGCTCAGAAATCCACCGTACGGATTTTTACACGTTGTCAACCAAGTGGGAGTTGTGTCTGTTTCTTGTTGTTGTTGTTGTTTAAATTTAATTTTCATCCTCCCGTTTTGTTCTCCACTGCATCGTGAATGCAAGTATTAAATTAAGCTGGCTATCCAGGCATTAAAAATGACAGCAAATGGCACAAAGAAATATTTGGCATATTCTTCCTTGGACTTAGATGATATGCTAATAATAATGATATGAAAGGCAAATTTGTGGCATGCAAATCACGTGGGCATTAAAATTATGGCACATAAGCAATACATTTCTCAATATTATCACCCGCTCTCAGAACGAATCATTAATTAATTAATTATCTGAACAACGTTAACAGTGGACTGTTTTTAATTTATCTGTGACAATATATTAAGTTCTCCGAACGCCTCTTCGTTTTTGGTGACGTTGAAATATTCCAATTGGATTCATGTGGTTGCAGTATATTCCACAATTGGGAAATTGATACTTAATTTTAATAGACATGCTACTTTTCTCGTTTGCAGTTCCTTCAGCATTCTCATATGTGCAATGAAATTCAAATATACTCAACTTGCTGTAAATCCGATTACCCTGTACCACATTTGGTGGCTGCGTTTTCTTGTGATTGTTTGCACTGAAATTTTGTGTACTTGTGTAAGATAGTTTAAAAACAAGAACGCTAAAAATAACAGTAATTTACTATTAGTAACTGTTCCTTAGCAACCCCCGATACTGTTACCATAACAATGAAAGCCTGGAAAAAGATTGATGGTCTTAAATCAAGCACAAGCTGAAAATGGAAAGCGATTTACAAAAAAACTAGTCTTAATAAACTGCAGATTGCATTATCATTGCACGCTCATTTTCACCCAAGAAATTGTTTGACAATATTGCGATAGTAGAGTAATATTTCTGTAATTTTTGTAATTCATTGATTCCTTCTGGTAATTAGATATATTTAACAAAAGTTGTATTACTATCATGAAGTACTGTGCAATTTTAACGTTCACAATGAACTTACGGCATCAAACGCCGAATACTGGTCGTCAGGTGCCATGCTGTAACGGGTTCGGAGACTGGTTGTCCTTTTGTATGGGTTGCAATTTGAAGAATTTGTTCTCTTCCTGACACCATTACTCACATTTCGTTAGATTAATCACGAGGTGAATTAAATTATTTGAACCTAATGCTAAAATATTTACTTTCAAGTACCAATATGATATGTTAGAGACAGTGTGAGAAAATGAGTACTTAAGAAAATTCAGCGCTATTTGATATCATTTTACAACTTTTGAAGCTCCAAACCGCGAAGGCAGAATGCCTTTCCCCTTTTGCAAGGTCTCTTCCCGCGGAGCTTGGCAAGATTTGTTCAGTATCATTCAGGCTACCCTCTTAAGAACATCGTACCAAGACTGTTGCAATGTCCGTTGGACCAGACATTTTCGCATTTGCGCCGACACAAATTCATTGATCCTCTCCACTCAGCAGCTTTCTTTGACTTAATGATGCAACAGTAGCTGCTGCATAATGAAATGAATAAATAGTTTAGGTTCCCCTTAATGCATATTTAAAGAGATAAAAGCTTGTTTTACTAGAACCGTAGCAGCCTTAAAAATGCATTAAATTACAAATAGAGCATGTAATCAACAGTTTGTGTAGCTTCCAGTTTCACGGATTTTATAGTTTCATAATTTAGGACTACATATATTGGTCTTACAAATAACAATTCATTGGTAACATTGTGTCTTTATTATTGCACATGCCGTCCTGTTGATTGGAATTGGAGCTGGATCTGATTAAAATAAGTAACCAAAAGCTGCAACATGCGGATGTTAGTGAAGTTTATCCTAATTCTAATTGTCAGAGGTGGGTAATCATTGATTAAATAATCTAATCCAATTAATCAGATTAATGATTAATTTAATCTATTAACCATTAATCTAGCTCTCTAAAATAAATGCAGATTAATCATTAATCATTAATCACAGCAAGAAAATCAAAATTGAATTAATCATTAATCTGAATAATAGTATCACTTAATCATGACCCAAATCCGTTTTCCAATATCGCCCCAAAATCATGTAAATTAAAGTCATGTGATGTAAGCCACACACAGAATAAAATTCTAAATGGTCATATTATAGCTTTAATGACAGAAGTTTGTGACCCTTATACATTTGACGATATTAGTTGCAGGTTCCAATTCGTCTCGTCGTTTGCAATTTCATTTTTAAGGGTCAATCAGGACCGTTTTGGTGTTGTTTACGTAGGTCACAATGACATTATGCATGCATGCGTCTGAACTTACGATTAGATTAAAGTGAATAATCATTCAATCTATTTGAACATTTATTTAAGGATACTTTAAAGCTGACTAATTCAAATTCTTACTTAATTTTAATGGCAAAGTGGTTATAACTGAAATTAAGAAACGATTTTCCCCTCCAAGGTGTGAATTTTTGCGTTTTTAATTTTTAGTTTCAAAATCGGGTTGTTTTAATTTAATCATTAATCATAATCATTAATCTGAACTTTCCAATTTTCGGTATGCATTTAATCATTAATCACTAATCTGGGGTGGAAGAGATATGAATTAATCATTAATCTGATTAATGAAAATTGAAAAAATTAAAATTAATCATTAATCATGATTACCAACTGCCAATGATTACCCAGCTCTGCTAATTGTACGACTTTCTCTTTTGATAATTCAAGAAAACGGATTTGAAAGAGTGGAATATTTTACGTTCGTTTCAGGTCCTTTCACGAGTATTCGTGATGACAGTTCGGCTCGGTGAACGAAAATAATTTTTCCAACCAATGAATCGCATCGACAACATATTTACTTTCAGCAACTGGATCGATACATTTTATATAATATTATGTCTGGTGAGTCACCAGTGGTGACCAAACGTCATTTGTAAACTGTTAAAGCGCAAGTAAATTCATCCATGATGCATGATGTACCAGGAATTCTGTTGTCTGAGCTTCTGTAATTGTTAAATTTTCGCAACTGAGTTTTAGTCATATAACCACATTGAATACATTTTGTATATGTACGCATTTTTTTAACCTAATGAGTTACATCTACTTCGTGGGAATATGAAGTCATACTGACATTCCCCAATCATGTTTTACAAATACTTGCACTTAACTCCACAACGGCTCAATCACGATTCCATTATTAGGAACACGCCCACCAAAATATGTAAAAATGCTTTGAATTATGGTACTTCCAAAGGAGTATGGTTGCAATAAACATTGATCAGGCAGAGATCGAAAAACAATGTCTGGAGATAAACCTTTTCAAGATGAACTAATGTTCAATATTATAATAATGCCCACATCATTGTTCATTAATTGACAGCATGAAAAGCCTCCTGAAAATGCCTGAAAGAGCGAAAATAATTCATCCAAATGCCAATTATTTTAAAGTCGTGGTTTGATGTCTTCTACACATTGTATATGACTTTGCTGAAAATAATTATACATTTAGGTTCGTTGGTCTTCCGTGTTGAAGGTTATATTAATTAGTTGTTCACATTGCCGATTTTTGTACAGTTTTAAAGTTAGTTATACGTCCGTATATCGCAGGCTTGGTTAGAATACTTCACACGGCTGCACACGTTGTGTATATCCCCGCAGATATTTAAATGATGTTAATAATATGACGATATACACTAATTTAGTAAATTATTCCGATTTACGCATAAGCTTAACAAAAGTGAATAAATCTAAAATTCAAGCGTAAAATGTTATTAAGGTGCAGCCATAATGTCAGATATTGTAAATATGTTTATCTATAACTTGTAAGATATGATGTCTTATTTCAACGTCGCAAACTAGCACTTACAGTATTTGGGATTTCGTCAATAACTTTAGATACATTAAGTTTCTTTCGAGCTGTGTAAAAACATTTTTCTTGTCGCCGTCAACTTTTCTTCACTAGATAAAGGAACCGCTAATGCATGACCATTTCCGTTTTACGCACATCGTCAAATTATTCCTGCTGTCAATGAGATGTTTGTTATTAAACAATTTATATGTATTTTTGGTATTTTGCTGACATGGTTTTAGTTTGGATTACAACACAAAAATTATAAACAAACCCTATTACAAATGTAGGGACTACAAACGTATAATATAAAATTGGCATTTTTTATAAATATGCATTTTTACAAATTCATAAAAATGTGCACCGAAAACAATGCATTTGTATTTAGTCAGGGTTTGTCCTCTGAGAAGTGTTGCTGCCTCTGCCAATGTCATCTTTATCATGGAATCTCATAAAACATGTCAAATGCACAGCGTACGTTTTATATATAGTCTTCAAAAGTATATGTTACTGATGTTGGATGGCTTTGTGTATCATCGTAATGCTATAGTTGAAACTACAACATATTTCTGATGCCATCGGAATGGGCAAGGTCGTACAAGTGTAGTACTTTACAACTTTTAATGTTTTCTACATCCACATTCCAGTTATTGAACTGAAAATTTGCCTGCCACGTGCAAAATAAAATTTGTAAAATACATCCCTTCGTTTTGTAATAAATGACTTTGTAGTTCATGTAATTTGTAAAAATGACCCTGTAATCTGAGCCGTGCAAGTGCTGAAATTCTTGCTGAATACTGCAGTAACAACGTAAATGTATTTAGGTGTGCATAAGATATGCACAACAGCAAATTTGTCTGGCTATAATGGAGCCAACATTGATCTGTGTCATTCTGTAAAGTTGCAACAATAATACGATACATTTTTTGAGACTAGACGCCATTAGTTGTACGCATGATCAATATGTCTTATTTACAACCACAGGTTGGGTTCACAAATCGGTTCTAATATGTTAGTTAAATAAATAAGTTTGTGTCGGCAATTGCATTTGATGGACAACTCGAGATTCTTCACAAATTAAAAATTATGATGCGTATGTTGTAATTATCATGTTAATTTATTGTTAGTACGGAAAATTTGTAATTATTTCACCTTTTATTACCGTATGTCAACTTGGTGCATTTTGACGATGGATCGCACCGAATATGGGCATTTACCGAAAATAATACTGTAAACGGTTTCGATTTCGTCGTCAATTGTGGTGTAGGTTATGTGAAGTGGCGGCTCAAAATTTACATCCTCTAATAATTTCTTTGCATGTAGTAATGTAAATGTGACCGCATGACTTTACAAACTCAAAGCCTCCACATAGTTACCGCTCGATCTGACATTAGGCCAAATTTATTAAAATGTGCATAAAAATAAAATATAAGAAGTAGACAATATACTTACTCATCTGCAATATGATGTCATAAATAGAGGTAATAAATCATTCCGACTCGCGCAGCGTCATCATAGATGTAAATAAGATCGAATTGGATGCGATACTGTGTTGATACAATAAATTATTCATAACCACAAAGCTTTATAAAGGCATTTATAAATATAAGTAATTTTTGGAAAATTGTATCCGCGAAACTCCTCTCCAAAACAATTTTGTAACGTGATCCAAAAATAGAGCGTATAATTATTGCAGTTGGTCTATTGTCAACGATAAAATTGAAAGTGCGGTTGCAGCAATGGTAGCAGCCACGGCGTAATCTGTGATCCGTTGTCTAATGGTCCATGGTTTCGACTGCACTGAAGTTGGGTGGTCATCGGGATAACAAATCTACTGTACGCATAAACTGGAATGAGATGAATACTAGAAAAACAAAACACAACATTATGCACTTCAGTGGACTGTTTGTGTGTAAATACTTTCCAATTCTTCAATCATCAGCCATCTGTCCAATGTAGGTGCAGCGCTTGTAGCCACACACTGTGAGCGCACAGACATGCTATGCCTAAATCAAACGGTGCCATCCTCGCTTCTTATTATTTTCTTAAGCACTCCAGCAATCCGTTTGGAAATGCAAAATTTTTCAAGGAATTAGACAATGACAAAATGTCAAAAGCTAACTAGTGGTTATCTTTTGTCCATTCTGTAACTAGTGGTTGTCAGAAGTATTGTCTAGTTTGAGCACCACACATTTGCTCCAATTGATTTTCGGGGTGAAAACTAGCGCAGATTGTCTCCTGGCCGCTGTTTATGTATGATATGTTGAAAATTTTGGATTATGTACTTTTCGTTATAATTCGTTCCCTTTTAGCTGCATGTAAACACATTTGTTGGAAATCTCTCAAATGTTGCCCCTAAGAAGAAATGTGTAATTTTGCTCACGCTGTCCACTACAACAGCTATACTCACAATGTAAATGTACGTGTAAGTGGTGAAATGTGCTGAAATCAATTAATCTTGGTACTGAGCTGTAGGAGAGCCAGCATTTTTCTGAGACATCATTAAAGTTGATATACTACTAAAAATATATGCGTTTTTAAAAAATTGAACGCCATTAGTAGAATGCACGAGCAATCTGTTTCACTAACAAACGCAGGTGTAATGTTGTGTTTCTGTTCGCCTTTGTTGTGCTATATATGGGTCTATCTATCTAAAGACCGATATATTTGCATATATCGTTGTTTTTTATGGTTTCACGAGTTCACGACAATCGGCATTTTTCATAGATATTAAATGCGAAACATTATAAAATAAAATGTAACAGTAAAAGTATTCTGCCAACGTTGCACGGCAAATAACTATGTTTACATTCTTGGTGCTCCGATTGAAATTAAAATTATGTTAATACGGCCCAAATAACAAGAGCACGACGCAAATGTTTGCGCGCTGACCGAAACTTCTCGAAGCTTGCTTTACAATTGCTTTTGAATGAATACTGCATCGAGAAGAAGCTCATGGATTGAATATTCGGTTGAATATTTTAAAAAAAATTAAGTTTTGACCAGATATTCTAGATCCTGCAGCCGTAATGCTAATGCTTATCAAGATTTTTTAAAACTTCGGATAGGCACTATGTTCAATATTGTAGTAAAAGATTTTATGTCCCTTTAATAAATCAAACAAATAATTGATTAACTCGATTTAATTCCACACATCGTGAATTACAGTACTAGAGATACCTAACATTAAACTAAGAGAGAACATTAAACTAAAAATCAAATTCGTTGGGATCCTTGCCTTGGATTATTTTTCCTGTGCAATAAAACAACAACAATTTAGTAAAATTAATTCTCTATCTACCGTACCTGTATTATTTGTCAAAATCATTATGATAGCCATTAATCAATAGAGTCGAGTAAATTTATAAATTTATATATTGCTCCATCTATGTAACTATTCCATTTTCCAAAATTGAACGTTTATTTAGGTAGGCTATTACAATTTCTAATTTAACCCGTATACATGATGCTACCAATTGATAATGCGCACCTTGACAGTTGCTGTGTAAACCGCTAATTAAATGCGTATCCATTAGAGGCTATTTATATGTGATTCTTTGCAGACGTAATACTAAAAGGAAATATACTCCCTCATTTCAGCGCCATTAGTGGTATGTACTGGCTTTTTGTATCATCAGCAAACGCAGGTTTTTGGTCTTCTGCGTGCATTAGTTTCAATTAATATTGTTGCAGATAAGTGCAAATAACTCAAAATCCTTTGCAAACTAAAAAATGTGAAGTTTATATTACAATCAGGATGTTAACCTAACGATATGTTTCGGTGTTCGGGTCGCTACCCTTTTCGGTGTTCCAATGACGAATGTAAAGTTGTTCTGACTAGTTGTTTGATATAAATATAAATGTGTTTTGCAGTTTCACAAGTTTACGAGAATCAGCATTTTTTAGTGTTTTTAAGCCCGTAGCTGCATATGTTTAAATGGAACAATTAAATTCAGCCGCCAGTACTTCAGGTAATATTACAACTACAACCTAAACGTTGATAAGTTACTTATCCGATTAAACTGAAGTTAAAAGGAACATCAGAACCTGCTTTGTACTTATTCGCTATTTCCCGTAGGAAACAAAAATGTGTCGTCAAAAAACGACATTTCGTCCCTTTAGTGGTGCGGTAGTTTGCTATAACTTCATTCAATAGTAAACGAATAAAACGCGTTTGTGTGTAACTGCGAAATGCTGCGTTATATAAAGTGTTAGCAGTCGAATTCCCATTAATCATTAAGCAATGTGACATAGTCTCATTACATTGTATGTATGTATGTATATATGAAAGGGAGTTAATTACATAATTAGTAACTACTCACGCCGCTCAAGCACAAAAAATAGCTGTTTGCTGTCTCTTTCAAAAAGTTACGCTGGTTTTTTACTTTAAACCTGATAACCCTCCGCCCTGTACTCCTCAAAAGTTACAGAAGGTCGGTTGGAGGGGGTTCGTCGAAGTTGTTCTCCAGCACGTCGCGCTGACTCATAAGAATCCGTCACACCTCTTCCTCACTTTTGCATATGCAAATTAGCTGTGCTGCTGATGGCAATATATGTGTGATAAGTGGATGTTGAGACCACACGAGATACAACACGCGAGACAATGTCAATTTATCCATATGGAGTTACAACCGGTTGGCCATCGAAAGTAGACAGAAAACTCGTAAATGAATTATATTCAAGAAAACGGACCGACCGTGTTTTTTTCGGCAACATTTTTCATACATGTATATCAGCTTGCTTACTTCTCAATAAATATTTTTTTACCCTCAGACTTTTCACAAATATCCTACGTGAGAGCGTTGAACATGTACTTAGGATTTATTTGACGATGGGCGGGAAAAAATTAATTTAGTCCTGATGTTTCCCATACTTAAAGATTGTTACCTCGTAGAAATATCAACCAATATAATACAGAACTTCATGAATTTGTGACTATGGACTTGGACATTTTTATAGTCAATAGTGCCACAACATTATATTAATGACACTGCAAACACTTTCGTCAAGCGACACAAACAACGGCAAGTTGCTCCAAACGTCGCTTAATGTTTTCAAAATATATTGCATGTCTCGTCGCTAAGCATCTAATGTAATCTGTCAAACAGAAATCAAAGGCCATTTCGTACTTATGATAACCTGCATGTGCAGCCCACTTCGATAAATACATTAATCTATGTTATCTTTTATAGTGCTGCAAGTGTTACAAAGTGAACATAAGATTAATCATGAAACTCACTTTCTCGAACATGATGTTGACAGTGGCAGGAATATACCTATAGTCTGCAACATATCTATGTGTTTATGTATTAATATTAGAAAATATGATTGTCTATATGACCCTTTGACATTGAGTATTGAAGTAATATGAAAGGTAGTGTATCTGCGTTTAATATATAAAGATAATCAAATAGCAATGTAGAAAAATTTGGGATTTTTAAAAATGAGTGAGTTAAGATTGCATCGGTTTACTCTACTTTTCAGACTAAGTTGCATTCCATTTTCAATAGAATTTTCAAACTCTTACATGAATTACTCATGTCTTAATTTCTCTCAGGCGTTTCGACTCGACTGATAAAATTCACGACCATGTTTTACGTTTTTTTTCATGTACGTTCATAATGGTTTCTTGCATTACTTTACTGCTGCTTCCTGGAGCAACACGTAGTCAGGATTGCCAGTAATACATGCCATCTGATTTTGTTGAATGTCAAGTGATAATGATATGATTACGTATGAGCGACAAACTATGAATGTCATTTTTTATTAAAATATAGGTAAACTTTGTGCTTTTCAATGACGGTGCGTACAAAAGCTGGCCGTTGATCCGTGCAAACAACAACAGGTTAAGTTTAATTATTTCACCGGTTTTGATTTGTTTTTGATTGTTGGATATTTTTGTAGTTTCACAAACTTACAACAATCCCCATTGTGATAAGGTTTTAATGCGGAACAATATACAGTTAAATTCTGCCCTTAGTGTTGGGCATCAAATTACAATAGTTGAAAATATATTTCCATTGCCGCTCTGATTACAATTGTTAATATTAATTCGATCCCCGTAACAAGAACACGAAGGAAGGGTCTCTTCATTGACAGGAAGTTCTGGAAACTGACTTTAAATTTCCTTTCGATATTGCACATATGACAAATTAAAAATTATGATACATCTTAAATTCCAGTTAGCATGTTAATATAATATTTAGTTTCGAACTATGAATGTCGATTTTTATTAAAATTGATAAGCTTGGTTCTTTTCGACGACGGTTCGCACAAAAGTGGCCGCTGGTCCGTAGGAAACAACAAATAGGTTAGTTTAATTAGTTCATGGTTTTGATTTGTTTCGAGTAATGGTTTGTTGGATACTTAAGCAGTTTCACAAAATTACAACAATTCCCATTTTTAAACCATTTTAATGCGGAGCAATATAATTTAAATAGAACAGTTACATTATGTCGCTAATTGTGCGCATCCAATTACCACTGCTACATATGTTTCGACTGCTGTTATGATTACAACTAAAATCACGTTAGTATGGTCCCCGCAACAAGACAATGAAGCAATGGTCTGCTCATTGACAGGACATTGTGGAAGCTTACTTTAAAATCTTAATGTAATATATTTTAGCAGCTGAAGAAGACTAAGTAAATTTTGAAACCGGTCGTGCAACGGTCAAAACAGTTTGTTTGGAATAGACCAAAGCGAAAACACTTAAATAGATAAAAGTAGAAAGATAATGTTCAATGCTAGAAATGCTAACAATTTGTTAAATTCTGATGCAACGCTTGGACCTTCACTGTGTGACATACATGCATCATGTATGCCACGTCGAAGCCTAACGGAGCTTTCCCTCTTCGTTGTACTTTCTTTGGCTTTAACACAGTCCTTTGGTCAACGATCAATGTTGCAAAGCATTAGAATTGACGACAGAATTTAAAAGTGTGCCACATATTTTTATGTTTAACTACTGGTAGTCAGAAATGTTACCTAACTTGAACTCCACAAATTATCTTCAACCCCTTTGGAGAATAAAAACAATTGAAGATTATCTCTTAGTATGAATGTTTGAAATGTTAAAAATGATAATGATACAAATTGCAAATGATGGTATTTTTTGTTGTTTGTATTCTAAAGGCCAGCACACTTACAGGAAATTGATGTGAAATTTAGCCCCTTAGACGAATGAATAATGTTCTGTCCATGTTGGATTCAAGCTAGTTTTAGTGTAACGGAACGTAACCTCATTCTAGATAATCGGGAATCTTGCTACTCATTCCGTTAGCACCAGTGTTTTTGGGAATTCACATGGTTTTCAAAAGAGCCATTCGGATTGGTAAAAATAGTCCACGGAGGCTTATCAATAAACTATAAGTTGTCGCGGTCACAATGGTACCCTAACTCTTCTGAAGTAGGCAATTGTTTTTTTGGAAATGATGTATTCCGTGGAAACTGAAGAATGATTCACCAGTTAGTTCAACGCAAACCAGACGAAAGAATTTTCAGGAAGGAGCCACAATTTACAACATAACATGGATCGAAGAAACCGACATTGGTCAAACAAAGAAGTCAACAACTTTAAGGCGTTCTCCACTTCCTTTTAAATCTAATTTTACAACACAGCCCTTTCATCACTTTTATGCATCTGCTAATAATTGTGAAATCGTGAGAGCCTACGTATCTAAAATATTCCAGGAATGTTGAACTCGGGCTACATATATATTTCACACGTATCGCCGATATGCTGGATAGATTAAGCTAACACCTTCCAGCATTTATATTCTACTCTCAAATTGAAAAACGTTCAAACTGTATAATCTGATACGCAAATAGTTTGTTTATGTGACGGAAGGAGAATATAATTTTATCCTCAATAAACAAAATATACAACAGTAATGTGGAACCAAGAGCTGTGAACTACAAAAGCAAATTCACTATATCCGATCGTTCAACTTTTTCATATCTCATCAATATAATGAATGCAAGTGTCCAACCCCATTCCCAATTAATTCTCTTTTCTTTTTGTCCATTTCGAGAAGAACCAAAATTACACTAACATACTACTTAGCCGTTTACCTCTCCGTATTTTATTAACCAATGTGGCAATCATTCATTTAGAGTCGTCAAAGCTTCCCATCGCACCATGTAAGGAATCAATACATTTAAGTGATAAACTTCATCGACTGAAATGAGTTCATAATTTTAGTATTAAATATGGCACACATTCAATGATTTTATAACAGGTAACGCAACACAACTTATGCTTATGTCTAGAAAACAGCCTTCCTATATGCTTACAGATTTTGCCGATTTGCATCTAAACTACGTTATTACCAAGATGAAGTGAACAAAACATTTGCACATAATTATTATTTAAATAAAATAAATAAGTAGGATTGAAATGGAAGTAAAAATCGCTCGTTGCATTGTGATTATTTTATTCGGAATGATATAATTAGCATTGCAATTCAATGACAAAATTACTAACATCCGAATTGACTTTATTAACTTATACACAATTGCATCGTTGCGCAATAGTTCCATTTGTTATGTAAATCACCCAAGGCTACATCATCAATTTCTTAAATACAACATGGGAAATTCAATTTCTGCGTATTGATTGAAACGTAATTATGTACTTACAATTAGACCTACTGGTAAATACATAATTTAAAACCAGTGAAAGGGTTTTACCTTCAGCAGATTTGTAATCTTTTCAGTTTGCAGTTTTTCGCCAAATGTAGATTTTCTTTTTGCATGCTCTTGTCTCTCCCTCAGCTGTCACTGAATAATGCATGCTGTTACTCTCCCACGTGAAATGGTCTCGTTGTAACGAAAAACGCACCAGGATCAAGACAGTGGTCCTCCGAATATGTATACATGCTAGCATCACATATCGCCATTGCTCAACCAGATTCAAATTTGAGCCGCAATCTGCAATTGTCAGCTAACGGACAAATGAAATTAATTTGCTGGTATAATATTGCAACGTCAAACATTTGGGATTCCAAGAATTTATGTAGACATTTGAACGTTTACTGCAAATTTATTTGCCAATTTCAAAACCAGTTAGACAAGATTATTGTTTGGGTTTCTCTATATTTATTTCAACATTCCAATATAAGATGTTTCGGATTTACAATCAAATACAAGAATGGAGTAGACACTATAATTTGATTCAACAGGATACTATATTTTGTTCAATTTTTAATGCTGCACTCAAAGAATTCATAATTAGCTTTTATGCATTGATATATATATGCTGATATATGTATATGTCTAACATTTGTTGAAATTCGTGTCAGCGTTATTGGGAGGTCATTGTTGTTTGTTTTCTTGTGGAACATTTGGAAGGGTGTAGGGTGACTCAATCAATTTGCGCATGTATTGAGAGTCGGACATTTTACCGAAGGCTTCTAGAAATGACGAAAATGGTTCTTTCTGGACATTTCAACTATGACATAAATAAATATTTATTTGGAAAATGTTAATCACGTGGACTCCAGATGTGGTGCTCGATTTTTGTTACACACATTGTTAACCTTTTCCTTATGTAAATAGGTTGCGTGTTGTTAAATAATTTATATATAAATTCACATATAACTTATACGCATTTAAGCGTACTTTTCGAACGCTCTACACTACATTGCTAATAATGTAAATGTACCTTGGTACAATGTATAATGTATTATGCGTAGCAATGAACTTTCTGGCTACTGAGTTGTAGGAGATTCAGTATTTGTGTGCGTCATTCTGTAAATTTACCATACTAATAAGAAGTAATGTTCTTTATTTAACTTAAACGCCATTAGTAGTATGCACAAGCTACTTGTGTCATATATACAAACACAGGTGTTAAGATGCTTACCTGGTTGTGTTGAAAGTTTTGTTTTTATTAGATATAAAATTTCAGGTTAACAGCGTCTGATAATTGACGACTTGAATTCGGTTGAAAATTAAAAGTTATGAATTTTGCATTGTAGTTAGGATGCTAATTTAATAATTTGTTTCAAACTTTTATAAAATAGATAAAGTTGTGCCCCTTGCTTGACGACGGTTCTTTACAAGCTACATATTTCGCTACTGAACGACGAGGGGGTACAATCTTCAATTTGGGCCGTGGCTTGACATCTATATTATTAATACACAACTTGGAATTCGTTTGTCCAGCTAAAAACGTTTTTATTTCTCAACGTACACGGGTGATCAATATCTCATTCGACTCCAAATTGAACGGCGGAGTGCATTGAGGTGTTGACATTGTAAAATACACAACAGCTAAATAAATAATCGAGGACAAGAGTCAACAACTTAAATATTTACTTTTTGTCTCAAAGTTATAAATTTAAAGATGATTTCTATACTGATATTATGCCAGCAACTTTCAGAGATGTCAAAGTTTGAAATATGTTTGATATTTAAGGTCAAAGGTCAGGTTTGAAAATTGAGTGAAAATCAGAGAATGCGATCATGTTACATTCTTACATTATTTTGATAAGTAAACGCAGTTTAGAAGTTTAATATTAATATTAATTGAAACGCCTCTGACATGGTGATTGGGGGAAAGGTCACGCATTTCACCGATTACAACGAACGAACACAACCACTTAACAAACGCTTCATTCCAATCTAACTGTAAAAAGTGTATGCTGCGATGACTGATACTAATTTATTGAAATGATTTCCATATCGGTATTTTGAACCCAAAATATTATAATTGTTGAGTTTCAGCGTCCTTATTAAGGACGGGTTTTCTAGTGTTTTTGAATGGCGGATTCCTTGGTGTAGATTCAAAAGTGTAGATTCAAAAGATCACTACAATTTGCATTGCTGATAGATTTTAAGTTGAAAACATTCTCAAGATAAATGGAAAAGTAAAATTGTGCTGCTAATGTTACACGACAAATTACTATACCTGTGCATGTTTCTGGTACTTTTTGGTGCTCCGATTAAAATAAAAATTATATTAATATGATCCGAGTAAGAAGAGCACGAGACACATGTATTCGCGCTTACCGGAAAATATGGAAACGTACTTTACATTAGCCTTTGAACGACTTCGACATCGAGGGAAAGCTTAATGATAGAAAACTCACTTTGAACTTATGGAATGAGTCAGTTGTGGCCAGAAATCCTAAATCCTGCACCAGCTATGATAAGCCTGCGCCCCTTGTGGAGATTTTTTAAATTCGGACTGACATTTAGTCTGCCGTTTACCATGGAGATAGCATCAATATTGTAATCACAGGTTCTATGTCCCTTTAATAATTCAAACAAATAACTAATTTAATCGGTATAATTTTACACACATCCGACAATATGAAACCCTAGCTACCTACATCGTTATCATTTGTCCTGCTGGTCGAAAATCAAAAATATGTCGCCAAAGATGGCAAATGTTTTTCTGCGATACTAGCTTAGCTCAAAATGTAAATTTTTTTGTCCCGCAAGCGGCAATTGTAAATTTTGTACAATGTCAGACAAAAACTGATAACATATGGAATAAATTTATAGCTTTGTTTTCAAATTGAAATCTATGGAAACGTATTCCAACTTATTAAATTAAATTTGCATACTCTCTTTCAGTTATTGACTGCATTGTGTATCCAAATATTAAATGCAGCTGACTATCCAAGTCTAGAAAAAATGATCGAAAGTGGTACAAGGAAATGTATTTTACGAAAATGACCCAAAAGTTATGTATTAGGCTTGTCGAATCAATATTTTTGCTCGACGAAAATGATTATATAAAAAGACAAAATCGTGATATGTACATAAGGCACGTGTGCATTACAGTTCTAGTATCAAGAAGCAATAAGCTTCTCAATACTATCACTCGGTGTCAGAACGAATAAGTATTTAATTATCGCGATGAGCACCGACAACTTCAAGACGGAATATTCCTTGAACTTGAACGTATCTGCAAGAATGTGTTTAAGTTTTTCGAACGCCCATTCAATTTTGATGGCGTTTAAATATTCCAATTGGATTAACGGGGTTACAGTAATTTTAATGCATATAAAATTGATGCTCATATTTTTGTAACCGCTTGTAAGTTTACTCAATTTCAATTCCTGTTGCGTGCTGAATGTGCAATGAAATTAAAATATACTCAACAACCTGTAAATCAACTTCCCTTGTCACACATTTGGTGGCTATAATTTCTTGCGATTATTCGCATTGAAATATCATGTACTAATGTTAGATAGTATATTAAAGAAATGCTTAAAAGCGCAACATTAGCTGTTCCTTAACAACTCCTTACTTTACCGCTGTATTTGCGAAGACTGGAACATAATTGAGTGTCTTACATAATGTTGAACCTGAAACTGAAAGGTGTTGTACATGAACTAACTCCTATAAACGGCAAACCCCAGCACATCAATGCAAGCTAACTTTCACCAAGAATCACGGAAGACTTCGAGAATATAACGGTATTTCTGTACTGGGGACATTTTCGAGGATGAAATATACAACACAGCTTAAAAATACGTAAATTTCCTCATTTACTTAAGAACCCATTTTCTCGGTGGCATTGAAACGAATTATTCTGAGCATGGCTTTCTGCTTTCCCGCAGTTGTGTTAAAAATAATTTTGTCGAACCAATAATTAAATATACTTTATTACATCGCTCTTGTAACACTTTTGGAAAAGTTGTGCTTATCAGATTGACTAATGGGCAATATTATGTGACTATAACGACACAAGTAAATATTTGCCAGTGAACACCGAATTAAGATGATTAGGACGCTAGATTGCCTGGCTGTAGAGTTTGAAAACATGGTTAATTTCCAAAATTGGTGTTCATAAGGTATTATGAGTAAAATTAAATTGATCTAGCTACGGAATTGTAGAAGTTGCAGTATTTTTGCGTCATTCTGTAAAGTCATCATGCTAATAGGAAGTATATTTTCTTCCTTTAATTTAAACGCCATTAATAGCATTCATGAGTTACTTGTGTCATTACCAAACAGGTTTCTGGTACTGTTAAGACGTGGGTTTTCATTGTTCAATGTTGAATTTCGGGTTCACAACTGCTGATATCTGCAGTTAACGATTCGAACTCTTTCGCAGATTAAAACCATGAACCTTGTATTGCAACTAAGGATTCTAACAGTTTGCTACAAAACAATGGATATCGACGTTTATAAAATAGGCAAAAAAGTTGGTGCTACTTGACGACGGTTCGCTCCAATCAATGCGTTTTGTTGTTGAAACAAGGGGAGGAAATGGTTTGTTTTGTTTGATGGGTTGATACGGTTTTGAACGAAGGATTTGAGGATATTTTGGTAGGTTCACAAGTTCACGACAGTGCCGATTCATAGGTTTTCAATACGGAACAATACAAATTTAAGTAGAGCATTTAAACTCTGCAAGTTTCATGTGAGAATACCACTTTTACCTATTTTTGTAAAAGTGCAATGCTATCCGTGTTGGATTGGAGCTAGTTTTAGAAGTTTCGCGGGATTCTGATGCAAAGTGAAGACAAATTTCATTAGTTTTCAGAACTGAATGGAATGGAAAGTGTGCTTGAATATAAAGGGACGGTTAACATTACAAAAACTCGACCTCCCTACAAATCATCTGGAATTTTGATAGTCATTTGATTACCGTTTGTCGTTCTGAATATTCACATTTTCCCATTTATATCAGAACCATTCTATCGGCGACATTGAAATGGTTTTTTAGCATGGTATTCTGCAGTCGTGAAATTGTACAAAAATCCATTGTGCGAACGAATAAAAAATATACTTCATTACTTCGTTCTTGTAACACATTTTGAAAAGTGCGTTTAATGGATTTAATTATGGGGTAATATTGAACCATTACAACGACACAAGTATATGATACGACCAGTATACGACCGTTGAAGACCTATTTAATTTGGTTAGGTCGTAACTTTGTGTGTATTTAGAGAATAAAAACGTTATTATTGTGGGAATTGTGTATCGAATCTTTTTTATTATATTCACCTCGTTAGCATTTCTCACGTCGTCTTAAGCAAATGGCCAAATAAAATCAGTTCCAGAAAAATATTTAAAATTGGCAGGATAATATTTGAAAAGGAGAGCGAGAGTAAATGAGCACTTAAGAGAATACAGCCCTACTTGTCATTAAAACTGATAAAGTTCAAAAATTGTGGAAAACGAGCTCATGGATTACATTTATTCTTCTGAGAGGATGCCTGAGTCATTTGATTTCAGTGCGAGTTTACTAGGTAATCGGGATATATTCAGGTCCCAAAGGGTTTGTTAGCACACATCTACACGAGATTCACTCAGTAGCTGCCAAGCAGTAGCCAGAGAGCTGAGAAGTTTGGTGCACCTCCCCACAACTCTAATTTAAACATGGGACCTAATAACTACGTGGATATGGAGACGCCGAGCGTACTTCTTAATATTTGATTCACACATATCGTCAACCTATTTATATTGTAAATACGTTGAATATTGGTCCAATAATTGATCCATAATTGATATATTAATTTAAATATAATTTGTGTGTATTTACTTTTAAGTTGCTGACATTATCCGCAAAGGTACTAACAACGTAAATGCAATTAAATGTGTATAATGTATTTGCAGTCCCAATCAATTGATCTAGATACTGAGCTGTACGAGAGCCAGCTTTTTTCTGTCATAATTTAAAGTCGCCATAGTAATAGGAAATAAAGTTGTTGCATTTTAACGCCATCAGTATCATGGACTAGCTTTTGTGTCATTAACAAGCACAGGTCGCCGGGAAGTTATCAACTAGAAATGGTTCTAAAATTGCATATTGAATTTCAGGTACACTGCTGGTGATAGTTGACAACTCAAATTCCTTCAAAATTTAAGAAAAGTATGCAATTTATATTACAACTAGGATGTTAATATAATTATTTGTTTAAACTATGAATGTCAGCTATCATAAAATACGGTTGGGATTTGACGACTGTTTGCATCAAATCTGTCCCCTTCGTTGTCCAAAAAGCGCAGGTTTTCTAAGTTTGCTTCGGTTTTGGCTTATGTTTGAGCGATGGATAGGTGGATTAAATTTATATAGACTGGTCAAATTCCGCCCTTGACGTTGAACGTCGAATCACCGTCTTTACATGTATCAGTTAAGTACTACTGCTCTGACTAAAACTGAACCTGTTACTACGGTCCTAGTTACAATCTCAAAAAGTAGTTCTACTCACTGCGTGTAAATGCTGAACAATTACTACTGCATCGGAAAAAAGCTGAATGATCCAAAATTCACTTTGATTTTTATTTCAATGAGGTAGTAGTGAAAAGAGATCCTAAATCCAGGCCTGTGACGCCAGTGCTTATGGAGATTTTTGTTAATTCGGGCAGGCATCAAATCAATGAAGATTACATTAATGTTATAATCAAACAATTTATGTCCGTTTAATAATTCACAAAGAGAATTCATTAAATCGGTTATCTTCAACACGATCCAGATTACTCAACCAATTCTTCGTACCTATATCGTGATTATTTGTCCTGCTGGTAGAAAATCAAAGACATGTCGCGAAAGGTGGAAAATGTTTTTCACCGACAATTTATCATGTTCATGCTGTGACATGTCGCTATGAAATCGTTGGAAATAAATGACACAATTTTTGGTAAGTACTTAACTTACAACATTTGTAAATATTAGCAAAGCAAAGGATTTCAAACTGAAGGAGAACGTAGGAAAAAGGCAATTACTGGGAATCGAGAGACTAGTTTAGGAACTTTCGAAAGCAGTTTAATTTCTAAATTAGTCTGGCGTCTCACTACCAAAAATTACGAAATTGGAACTAAATGAAGGAGCGTCTTATTTTACTTGATTTAAACATCTTTTTCTCTTTAGCAATTAACTAGAAGTAATTTTGATTTCCGAAAAATACTACAACAATAAGAAAACAGCTGACTTTTCCGATTATCCCCTTAACGACCTATACAGCTTATGTGTGCGTCTACTGATAAATGTTGTGTAGCTTAGATAAGCTCTTGTCGTGTAGTGCAGAATATTTTAAAATGAGTAACAATATTTCCACATTAGATACATTTGGCACGCTGTGATTTTATCTCGTGACGCATTATCCAACGTCAGTCTTGAAAGCAGAGCTTATCCACAACCTGTGAATCACAAGACTGAAAGTATACTTTATTTGCGCATAAATTCTCAATACATAAGAAAGTTTTGTCATCTATTTACAATGCTATGATATTCGTTAATTTTTTTGATTCGTTCATTATCTTAGATAAATATGAAACCATCACAGCTAAAACCAATATACATATTGTTTCGTCATGAGTATTCGTGACTGCTCACGTAGAACATATTACAATTTTGTGAAAAAGTGTGTCAATATCAATTGCCTAATACGAATGCTGAAGCTATATGCTATTCCACGACGGAAAATAAATTGTCAAGACCGCAGAAGCGCAGTTCTCAACACAAAAAGGAATTCTGCGGAAAATATAATTTTACTCGTCTGTTGATCTGTTATACAATACACAATCTATTATCACTTTCTCTATTATGGTCTTAACTTTGTCAAAGCATCCAACACCTTACAAACCAAAGTGCCTGAAAGAACTCCATCGGTCCTGGAATAACATCCTATTCAAAGTCACTATTAATAAAGCAGCAATTGTGCTGTAAAACAACAGCAACAAATGTAAAATTACTATCTTTGCTTTTTGGTTCTCCGACTAAAATTAAAATTACATTAATATGGTAAAATTAACAAGACCACGATTCACATGTCTACTAAATCGAGAGGAAGCTCCATGATCGAAAACTCGGTTGGACCATTTTCAATAATTACGGCTGGAGATTCTAAATCCTGCACCCGTAATGATAAGTGTTATGGAGATTTGGTTTCAATTCGGGCAGGCATCTAATCCGTCGTGGTCCTTGAAGCGTACATCAATATTGTAAACAAAGATTTTATGACTCTTTAATAACTAAAACAGATAATTGATTAAACCTCTTTAATTACACCCATCAACCGTTGCCACTCGAGACGTACTATCTTCGTGATTATTTGACCTGCTGGTAGAAAACCAAAAATACGTCGCCAAAGATGGTATATGTTTTTCAGTGATACTAGCTTAGCTTAAACTGTAAATGTTTTTTGTTCTTTTTATCTCGGAATCGCCAATAGTAACCCTTGCTTAATTTCAAACAAAAACTTATAGCACATGTACTATATTTATAACTTTGTTTTCAAACTGAAATTGTGGGTAATATGTTCCAACTTTTTAAATTTTATATTCATGCTGTGTTTTGGTTGTTGACAGGATTGTGCATGTAAATATTAAATATAGCTGATTATCGAAGTATCGAAAAATTAACAGAAAGTATGACGCAAGGAAATGTATGCACCGAACCGTTCCCAAAATTATTTACATATCGCGCTTCTGGACGCAATGGATATGTTATGTTCTTTACTCAAAGAATATAATAATATAATGGCGAAATTGATATATGTAGGACACGTGGGCGTTACAACTCAAATATCAACAAGCAAGAAGATGCTCAATATTATCGCTCACTCTCAGGACGATTCATTAATTAATTATTGCCACCAGTAACTTGACATCTCGATACATTATTTTTTAATTTATCTGTAAACATATTTTAAGTCCTCGGATTGTCGTTTTATTTCTAATGACTTTGAAATATTCCAAATGGATTTCTGTACTTCCTGTAATTTCCACGTCCGGAAAATTGATGCTTAAACTATTTATCCGCATGTTACTTTTCCCGTCTGCAATTCTTGTTGCTTCCTCATATGCTTAATGGAATTCAAATTTACTCAACTAGATCTATATCCATTTCCCCTATGCCTCATTAGTTGGCAAAAGTTTCTTATGAATATTCCCACTGAAATATTATGTAGTATATTACCTAACAACTCCCTACTTTGCGTCGTATTAGGGAAGACACCGGAACAAAATTGAGTGTTTTGAATCATACATAATCTTAAAGTGAAAAGTGTTATACAAGAATTAGGTTAGATTAATTACAGATTACAGCATCAATGGAAGTACCCTTTCACCGAGAAAGTGCCTTTTAGTTTTTGCGAGAATTTAAGAGTATCTTTGTGATGGGGACATTTTCATGGATGGAATATAAAATAGAGCTCTAAAAATAATACGTCGCTACGTATTCTAGAACCCATACTATAATCATAGAAACGGTTTTTTTTCTGATCATGTTCTTCTGCTTTCCTGAAATTGTTATAAAAATCGCTGTGCAAACAAGGTGTTCATACTGAATTGACAAATGAGCAATATTGTACGACTATAACGACTCAAGCAAATTTTTGTCAGTAAACAAAGAATTAAGCTGATTAGATAACTAGTCGATTGGTGGTTAGAGATTGAAAATGTAATTATTTTGGGATTTTTGTATTAGATTCTACCTCTCAGCATATCCCAAATTTTCGTAAATAAGTGACCATATAAATTTAAATCCAAAATTTACACGGACAATTCACAGGATAATTGTTTTGAATAAGAGTGAGAGTAAATGAATAAGTAAGATGCAGCGCTACTTGTCGTTAAAAGTGATACAGTTACAGATACAGAAAAGCAGTTCGTATGATCTGCAGATTGCATTATTATTGCAAATTCATTTTCAACCAAGAAAGTGCTTTAGAATCTTCCGATAATAGAGTAATATTCCAGTAATTTATGTAATTCATTGATTCGTTCTGGTAATAAGATACATTTAGAAATGCTGGATTACTCTTAAGAAATAGTGCGTAATCTTAACGTCCACAATCAATTTAAGGCAGCAAACTCAGAAGTTTGTTCATTAGGTGAAATCTGGCGATGGATCAGGGACTGATTATGTAATAATTATTCTGAATTGTTATTTTATAGTTTGTTCTCTTACTGTAAGCATTGCTCACAATTCCTAAAAATAAATTGCATTTAAATAAATATGGTGAATTAGATTGCATATTGAACATTTAGTAACGGGAACTGCAGCGTCGAAGTTCATGACTTTCATGTTTATATCGTTTAGGGCTACTACTAAAACTAACTTTTGGTGTTACAAAAACTAATTAGCACATGAGAACATCGTGTCTTTGTTATTACACAGGTAGTTTCTGTTGAATGGAACGACATCTGATTGGAATAAGTAGCAGAAGGCGAGCAATTGTGGAGGTATATAGCAATTTATCTTACTCAGGATTCACATACATTCTTGTTTATGATTCAAGAAAGCGACTACGCAGCAACGAATGGGTGGAGTACTAGGTTCACGGTCCTTCAGACGTTGTCGGCAAAAACCATGCCCAATCGAGCTTACTGGGAAGTCGAATGCTGCATCAAAACGCATATTTTATTTTTGTAGCAAGTTCACTTTGCGGTCCTTGAAACAATGAAGCCTGTCTTCCCTGATGCTGCAATAAAACTGAACAAATGTCCTGCACATTTTCGGCATCCAAAACTTGTCCGTATTTCTAAAACGCTTGACATTTCTACGATGCATGCTTGCTTATGACTCTAAAAACTGCATACGCACGGCGAGGAAATTTTTTTTCCTGCAAGTGAACATACTTTGGTACATAGGATACCAATAAAATGTTTTCTAGGCTAAAATGGAGCGGATTATGTAGCAAGTTGCTATTCTAGAGTGCATGCAAATGTCTTAATAAGGATCACCGTGCGGTATTGATGGAATTTTTTAGAGATATTTTCCATCCACATTGTCACAAATTGTTACAAGAGTGGAAAAACTGAATACTATTTTTGTAGGCTACTTGCCTTTCTGAAGTTCCGAAAAACGTGAAATGTGAAAATTCAATTGACAGATTGGATTTCTTATCCCATCAATTGCGGGCGACCATAATTGGATTTTAGAGAGAAAACTTCAATGTTTTGGGAAATCATTTTTCAGCCATTTCACAAAACGAGAAACGGTAAAAAAGCAATGAAGATGAGTTGAATTCGATGTGCAAAGAATGCATCGGTTTATAAGAATTTTCGGAATAATTTGAGCTTCTTTTTGAAATCTTTTCAAATGTTTATTTTTTCAATCATTTATTTGTTATCTTGTTTCAACTTTTCGTCAGGACTGATAAAGTGATCATCACTAATATTCAAAATCACATTCTATCCTTCTAAGCACTTCCGCTTTTAACAGCTCTGCTTTCTTGCCAAACATTGCAGTTATTTTTAAACCAACCTGTAGTTCTGAAAGCTGACTGTATCCGTAGAAGTATATAAATCGCTGCAGATTTTTATACGTCTTCTATCCGAGACTAATCCGAATGGTTAAAAATGCTGTGGCCATCACGTATTTACTTAGCCATCCTTTCTTGCTAATGTGTTTAATTATTCCCGTTAGGCAAGTGGTCGGCTAATAAAACAGTGATAGTACACCTTATGCACAACACGCGTGCGCGTAATTCGTTAGTGTGGATGGTTGACCAATTACACTAACGAGGTTAGAATTGTCATTCAATTATGATTAATAAAATATGAGTGACCGTAACAATGCAAACTCCTTGAACTGTTCCATGACAACGTTTAAAAACTTTTAGTTGATGTACATAAATTGATAGCATAATATTCGAGGACTGGAGTGAATTGATAATGGTTTCAAACTCAAATCTACGCACAGATTGTCACCAGAATAAGTTTCTTCTACTTCTTGGGAATATCAATTCAAATGGAAATTCCCCAACTCATGTTTTAAAACTTAACCCTCGAGACTCAAACAATGGAACCTAAAATCCATGATAAGGCACGCGCCGATCAAAATATAGAAAACGGCGTTGAAATATGCCATTTTAAAAGGTATGTAGACAATAAATAGTGATGAAGCAGAAATAGAAAATCACTGTCTAGAGACATAACTTTTCAAGATGCATTAATGTTCCATATTATAATTAATGCCCAAATCAACGTTCATTAATTGCCACATCCTGAAAATCTCATAAAATTGTTCTCGAATTACAGTTGGTACGTCAATATTAGCAGTTTCTAAACGTTTTGCGACCATCCCAATTTTGCAACACACAAGTTGCAGTAAAGAATACTAATTATTTCTATCGCAGAATGCTATATTACGTACAACTTGAAAAGGACTCAGATGGATTAATTAAAAAATTAACAAATGTAAAAGTACGAAAGTAAATCATCCAAAGACTAATTAGTTTGGACTGTTAGACTAAGTCGTTGTTTGGCGTCGTCTTCATATTGTATGTGACTTTGCCGAAAATTTTTGTAATTAGGTTCGCAGACCGTCATGCTGGAAAGTTATATTAAGACATCTAACTGGTAATTTGCATTTAGGAATTCTGTAGTTACTTTATACGTACATATATCCACTTACGTGTTTACAATACTTCACAAGTGCGCAGATCTTGCGGGTATCCTAGCAAAACCTCAAATACGCATTTAAATAACTTCGTAATATGACAATATAAACAAATTTTATCAATTATTCCGAGTAACGCATAACCTTACCAATAGTTAATAAAGAAAAAGTATAAGCCAAAATATAATTAGGGTACAACCATTATGCCAGATGCAGTAACTCGGATTATATCTAACTAAATAGGTATACTTTTGAAGTGCAAGTTGAATTCATTAAAACCAAGTGTCGATTGTTAGTAAATTGGTTGCATGGAATCCGCATATGTACCTAGAGGTTGAAAATAAGCGGCACCAAATATTGTGGTTTAAGTTAAATTAATTATATGCAATTATCATTTTTGAGGCGGGATTTCAAATATGAAATACGATATTGCATAAAGTGTTTACTTTAAAAGTCGGATGCTTTAACTTTTAAAGTATTTACCATAGATAAAAATGCTGAAACGCGTCCGAATTGATTAAACCGGATATTACTTGGTTAAAAAATGGTTCGAATTCTGGTGTGCAGACAGACGGACATCCTGTCTAATATCAAAAGTGATTTTTGCACCAAATTGACCTAATAATAGTCCGATTCTACGCCCAAAATTGTTCTAATACTATAGTTTGTTGATGCCAACTCTACTTACATTTCACAAGTTGTACCTAGTAAGTTGTCAGAAATGTCTGATTTCAACATCGCAAACCAGGACATGCCGAATTTGGAAATGTCTATAATTTTAGATCTCCACTACTTCCTTCGCAGCAGAGCTTTGAAAATACATAATTGTTATGAAAATTCACTTCTTGTGCTGCAAACACTCGTTATTTTATTTAACGGAAAACCCTGGACTTTATTTTCCTAGATTCTCATCAAAGTCACTTGAATGCGTAAGATTTGTTGGAACGATTTTTTTCGATTAGGGCCAGTAATAATTATTTATCCTTCCTGAACATGTACATCCTTTTCAATTATTTTTATGAAAATTCTCGTTTTTCTATTTCCAATATCTTTTCAATTATTCAATTCGTTATTAAAATTTAAGCTAATTCAAATGTGTTTGCGAATATATTCAAGACGAATGCCATAAAATCACCAATGGAAACTGGAATTTTAATTTCCGAGCACAGCTCATTGCACAGTTCATTAACTACTTAATTTCTCACGTCGTATTGCTGATAATTTCAGGCAAATAGTTCAGTGAAATGCAATTTCCGTATTAAGTCAAAATGTCGGGAATTTAATAGTAAAAAACCAAATTCATTATTCTGTCAATAATAGAATAGATATTGGATTGGAGGAAATAAAACTTCTATGAAAATTTATTCCAATCATTAAATAAATATTGTACAAAATCGTGCACTCTGTCATCCTGGGGCGTATTTTCTTGTTTTAAAAAGTTTATTTTCTGTAAATTCTTTTAATCAATTATTTAATATAAAATATATTTGCAAATTGCAAGAAATAAATATTTCTTCGTTCAGTTAATATTTACTATATTTGGAACTCATACAGTTGAATAAAATTGACTGATTGATATTAAAAAGCAAATTTATAGCAAAACGATTTCATCAATGATTAAACAGAAACCAGATTCACTCACGTTTATTCTACACCAGAGAAATAGATTACAACAGTCCCATGTATTATTCTGTAGTTGGCATGCATTTATTCAAACTGTAGATATCATTTTAAATTTAAACATTGTAATCTACATGTTAGTCATTTTTTGAACAAGTCTATCATGATATAATAATGTAGCATAGAGTATGCTAGGCTGTCTAGTATTGTATGGTATTCAAATAGAATGCAGCATGGCCCAATAACAAATGTGAATGCAGTTGGTCATCTCTCAGTGCGTTCAGTCAGACTGATTCAAGCAGTCTGAACTTGCAATTCCGTAGAGTAGAGATTGATTAACAATTACTTATCTTTTAATCAACTAGTTGTATACTGATTAAATGTATTATTAAATTAAATATATTATTTAAAAAAATAATATACTTCATGTGTTCCTACCCGTCACTGATTTAGAAACAGCTCATTTAAAATACGCTCAGATTAGGAATCCCGAATCACAATTGAAAGTGCTCATCACAGCAGCATAAACCATAAGAATGTCATACTATTACATAATCTTCGCGCGGAGCATTTCATTTAGGGTTTGTAATGAAAACGTGGAAAAATTTGTTCACTTCTGTAAATACATAAACATAATTAATTGTGATTACTTTGCTACTATTATAACATATTAAATTAAAATTGCAGTGTTTCGGTGCAGAGTATTTCGTCCAATATTTTGTTGCATTTGTGGTTTATTAATAAGAAGCATTTACTAAGTAATTCATTGAACGTCGTGTATGCTTGCTCATTTTAAAATAAGTGGAAGCTTTGTGTGAATAGAAAAGAATTAATTGCTGGAAGTGTTATTGGCTTCGGGAGCAAAATGACTGATTGGTGCCAAGTTGCAACAGGGAAAAAGTAACCAGGTCCACGAACCAAACTGCACTTTGAAATTAGACAAATAAAATGACAATTATTAAGTTTTATATTGTCGGAAAGGGAAGGGTAGATAAAGAATATAGAATTGAAGTAGAACCTTCAGTTCAGTTAGAGAAAATATATTTCCTCCAGAGAAAATATGCAAAAGTCTTCATATCTGTAATTTACTGTGTTGGGTTTGATTTTCAATTTATACAATGCATATGACGAAATACATTACATAAACATTTATCACACAATTTTCTTTGCCTTTATAGTGAGTAGATGTGGTTAGTCGTACCCACCTTCACGAAAAAAGTATTGGATTTATACAGATATACAATAATCACCTCTGGAGTTCAATTAATTAGTTTAATTAACTTACCTTGGGTTTTCCTGTTAACTTAAATGTTGCTGATAATGTACTGCATGAAAACATCTCTGAAATTTTGAAAATCATTATTGACTTATGCACGCAGGCCAGACTGAACAATTGACAATCTCCGTTTGGGGAAATATTTATTGAGAAAATATTCAGTGGGTGGAGGCTACGTGATTGAAATATATAGAGGGGGTTTTAAACGTTGACTGTATACCATGCTGGGAATACTCTTTGGAGGGAATATTCCATGGTGGGAAAGTTCGGTGGGAGGAATATTCCGTGGTGGCAATTTTCCTTGGTGGGAACTTTCCGTGGTGGGAATTCCCCATGGTGGGAATTTACTGTAGGAATCTTCGAGGTGGGAATCCACTTGGTGGGAATTAGCCGGATACCGTCGGAACAACACTTTAGACAAGAATCTGTCAATACTTGTGATGGGTGCGTTGGTGTATGCGGGATATTACCATTCAAGACTGCACCTAATCTCTTCAATAGCTCATAAATTGAAATTGCCCCAAGGTTAAATCGCCACACGTGAACGCGTATCTGAAAAATGAAAGTTTCTGCGAACCAACATTTCCCATTCTGGTTAAGTATCATGCTGACATTACTACCTAACCAAATCTTGAGCAAAATTAATTTATTTAAAATTCTGTGTGTTCATGAAGACATGTATCACAGGCTGTGATTCACAGCCGCAGGAGAAACATTGTAACAATGGTGGCAAGGGAAAGTGTAAAGCTATAAGGCGAATTTTGTGAAAAAGGCATTATTGGACAGCGGGTATTTTATACATGTAACAACAATGTCGTGGAAAGTCAAAGGCATTGACGGAAACGTCATTTGAGTCTGACACGTTTTTATTTGTTCAATGATTACATGGAATGTTAAATTTTTCTACTGGATATACACATTCGCTTTTTGAATCAAAATGTCCAATAATATCTGCTGCAAATGTCATTAATAATAATGATCGCATTTCTGTGTAACGCACGTCCACTACTTACTTTCCTTAAACATTGGTACTCGTTAATATATTCTACTTTATCCCCCGCTTTATACCAGAAATGCAGAATACATAGATTTGCGAGCCACACACATGATCTGCTTTATAGTCGACTGGAGTGCTGGATCTCCCTCTCGGTTCTCATAAACCATAAAACACTGGGCGCGTGTACTGAATATCATTACGACAGCGTAATTTAACTATGCCCTTAAATACTGGTTGAGTAAAAGCATATTAATAATGATGCACGGCTCGTATTAAAATACCTCTCGCTTGACATTTTTTAATCGTCGTTTACGTCGCCGCTACTAATCAAATTGACAGTTCATTGCAATGAAATTGGCGTACCAATAAAATACAATTTAAACTTTGACGACAGTTGGTTTATTTCTGTACAGTTTTTTGCGCTCTTGTACGCGTGTACATGTTATAAATGTTTTAGCAAAAAATTACAGAAAGCTATACTTACTCAGTTTTTAAAATCCCAGCAACGGCTACATGTTCTATCTACGCACTTATTATTTCCTGCAGGTCGCAAACACATTTGGTTGGCACTTAATTATTGCATGCAATCATTTTATGAATTTTTCTGATTGAAATTAATCTTGTAAACACTTTTCCTTTAAAATGCTCTGCAGCTGATCGCGCAGTAAAATTGACAGGTTTTTCGCATTTAGGAATTAGGATTCGTGTGGAGACTTGTAATTCATTATTGTGGAACAATTCTTGAACAAGGAACAAAACAACAGCCGTGATGGTCAGACTCAGACGTTTCATTGTTACCAGTTACTATTTCCAAACACATCACACTGTCACATTCAATGCATCAAAACTTTTCGGAACAAGATCACCTATTTTTTGGGGAAAAGTGTGCATATTAAATTAAATTTGCTGATTCTGGTGTATAATTTTGGTACATTTGCACGCCTCAAGTTTCCGATTAGGCTGTTAGCTGTAACTGTGATTTCGGAGGTTGTATGTTGGGACTTACGTTTGTTTTGGTAAACAAAACTCAATTAAAAAATGCGGGTTACACCGTGATCCGTGGCTTACATCAACAATCAGTGGTAAGCAATATGACAAACTTTAATAACTTATGTCCGAGAAACAAATAATTATTTTTTTCGGTATTTGCATTTGCTTGCCTTGCATGAATTTGACCATGTAACAAAAATGACAATCTGACAATGAGTTGTAGTCATAAATTCTGATGGCAAAAATAAAATGCTCACCAAGCATATCTATGTATTTATTTAATAAAATAAGTTTTAACTATATAAAATATAAAATATTTATAAAATATTTATAAAATAACTATTTTAAATATAAAATAAAATAATAATGAGTTTGAACTTATACGTATGCTTTGCGGGATTGTCAAGTGAAATTTTGTGTGAATCAAGTGTGAAAGTTTTATCCTAATTAAAAATGTAGCGAATCGTGCCACAACATCAAATAATGGTTTGCAAACAAAAAGTAGAGGCGATGCCGTAACCAGTCAAGGCACCTATATACACGCATAGATTAAATCAATGTTAATAGATTCTAATTATTGTGAAAATTCGAAACCGACAACACTTATGTATATTTAGCAAAACATGACATTCACCTAAATCATACTGGTTTTGGATCCTTCAGAGTACCATAACCTGAGTCCCATTATTCGGTTATTGACCACCTAAATATCAAAACGACATTGAAATACTCACAGGCTCAGAAGACTAAAAGTCATCAGGAAGACTAATGGAGTGTGCTAATAGCAGAAACGGATATGAGATAACTGCTAGAAGAAGAAAGCACAATGTGATAAGTACGCTTAAGTTTTTTGTCTAGTATGTAGTGCTCAACGATTGAAAAGCTAGAAACCTGTTAAATACTGGTCTAGCGCTTAGACCCGCTGTTTGGAACGCAGGTGCTTCATGTCTAAACAAAAAGTACTTTACTTCCATCTTTTCATTTTCTCCGCTTCGTTACAACATCTTTTGAAATTCCAAATCTGCCAAATCATTTGAAACAGCACCGAAATGCAATTAACTAACTACTGTTTATAATTGTTTTCTTCTTTTTTTAACAACTGGTGGATATGGTTTTCACGCCAAACAATGTTCCCAACCCGTTTTGAAAATTGTTACAAGTGGAGAGTTTCATCTTTCTTCGATGTGTTTGAGATGTTGAATAACATTTGAAGTTTATAATTGTATTGTACAGTTTGCACAAAACTGTTTTTATACGCTGTCTCTTCGGAGGCTTGTCAATAAACTTCAGTTTGTCGCTATCACAACAGTACCGTCTCTATTTCGAAGTAGGCAATTCCTGTTCAGTGTAATGGCCTCCGGAATGCTACATGGCGTGCAATCTGATGTAGGAATCACCAATTTGTTAAACGCATACATCACAAAAGGAAAAATGCCAGAAAAAGCAATACAAGTTACCACATAGCATGGAGCAAAGAAACCATCTTCGTGCTCCAGAAAACGATCTGTGCAAAATAAAATATGTAAATAACTTTTACACCGCCCCAAGTCAATAACTCTGTCCCGTTCTCCGCTTCCATGCAAAGCCAATTGTACTCTGCAGCCCTTACGGGAATTTCATCACTTTCGTACTATTATATCGCAGTCAGAAATGTTGTCTAACTTGAGCGTCACAAATTACCTCCAACTGCTTCGGAGAATTACAACAAGCGTAGATTATCTTTTCGTGTTCAGTGAAGCGTTAAAAATGAGCGTGTTAAAAATTATAATGATTGCAATGTTTGTTACTATTTGTTTACTATATTATGATACTTTTACATTAAATTGATCTGATGTTTAGCCCCTCAGACGAATAAATGCAGTGCTGCCAATGTCTGATGGAAGCTGGTTTTAGAAGCTGCGGGGGGTTGCGTTGCAAAATGAAAAAATAAGCAATGCAGTCCACACATCGTTTTCACAAATGAATAGATTGGAAAGTGTGCTTTTGTGTGGTAAGACGGTTAGCAAAACAAAAACCGAACCTCATCCAAAAGCATCGGCAATTTTGCTTGTCATTCCATTAGCGTTACCCTTGCTGGACATTCCCATACCTGTCCAAAAGAGCAATTTGGATTCCTAAATTGTCCAAGCTGGCTCGTAATTAAAACCTAATTTGCCCCAAACGCGATGGTATCGTAAATAGTCAGAAATACATATATAACGTCTTCATTTTTTATTGTCCATAAGTGTATATGTCCTCATACTCTCAGCTATTTCCGGCTTCCTGAAATTGATGGTTAATTTCTATTATTGAAGAGCTACTGTTCTCGTTTGAATCACCTGTAGCTACACAGAACAGGATACATCATCCCAAATGAAAATGAATTTGTCGTTAGCAGCTTTAGCCCCGGTGGGTGGAGGACTCGACATTATCATTTTCCCACCCACCGGCATCTTTTTTGATGGGTGGGTATGCATGTGTATAGTGAACGACCCCATTCCAACTTTCAAAACGACATTTTCAAACATTAATTATTCAAAATGGCGGATCGATCAAGGTGTGAAATAATAGGATTTATGGGTAAGAAAGACTAGGCTTTCCGAATCTGCAACGCATTTACCTAGACTCGTCCGCCTTTTTTCATAAATTAAACTTTTTAGCAAAAAATCCTTTTTTTCAGTTTTCTGCATATATTTCAAACCACGTGGTTTGAAGTAACTTAAGACCATCATACTCGGAATCTTCGGGTCTTTTTTGTATATAATCGACACATAAAGCGAGCTAATTAACGAAACAAATTTTGGAGCTCGAATTGGATTCCCAGAGAATAACAGGCTCAGAACCACATAGTGAATTGCTCCCCTAAAAAGAAGAATGTTACGCATAAATTCATGTAAATGTACGATCCCATTGATTAGAGGGTGGTGAATAGTTTGCGATGGTTGCTGTTGCTCCAGCTACTGCACTATGAAAAGCATAAATAGTTTACTACTCTGATTACAATTTAAATGTAAGGTGTGTATTAGGTATTATACGTTGCAACAAATTAATCTATTTACGGAGTTGTAGCAGTGGAAGCATTTATTTGCGTCATTATATAAACCCACCTTGCAAATATGATGTGTGTATATGTTCTTTAACTTAAACGCCATTGGTAGTATGCCCGAGGTATTCGTGTCATTAAAAAACAAAGGTATTTGGGATTGTAAGGCGTTATTGGTTGTGTTAGATATTGAATTTCGGATTGACAACTTCTCATAATAGACGACTACAACACATAAAGAGATTCAAAATCGTGAATATTATATTCCATATATGACGTTGCTCTAACAATATGCTACAAACTATGAATATTCACCTTTATTATAATATGTAATCCTGTAGCTTCAAGTCGATGGCTCGCAACAAAGCAGCCCGTTTCGCTGTTGAAATAAAGGACTTGTAAAGTTATTCTGGTTTGATTCGGCATTCAGAGATGGATTAGAGAATATTTTGGTGGCTTCACAGGTTCACACAAGTGCCATTTGATAGGGTTTTATGTAGAACATTTGGATTCTGCCACTAATGTTTCACGTAAGAATACCACCATTACATGTTTCCGATACGTATTGCGAGGAGGTCAAATCTCTTGCAGCAAATCATTTGAACTTATTTACTTTAATTTAACTTTCGAAAAGCAACAAGTGGCAGCGTAAGTTTACACCGGCTAATTCGTCTCCTTCAATGAAGAATACAGTAACTACGTTTTTGCTAGGCAGCCTGAAATGTTGCCTGATTTCAACGTCGCAAGCTAGCACATATCGTATCTGGGATATTGTCAATTTAGGTTAGATCATTAAAAGTTTTGGAAAATTGTTTTAAAATCCATAATTTCTATGAAGATTCAGTTCTTGTTGCCTCAAATCCGTCTTATTATATTTAAATGGAAAATTCTGGAATTAATTAAGTGAAATAATACTATGTGGTAAGCTGCAAGTTTTCTCTACATGTCAACCCGCGTTTATTCTATGTATCTACTCATAATACTGGATCCTATAAAATACTGCGTCATTCTTCCTTTCTTCGTAACTGCGCAGACATACAAATACCTGCAAAGTTATAAATTTCGGCAGTGTAGAAATGTTTTTTTCTCGGGATAACCATTTCCAAATTTTTAGGGTTGTTCAGCCCAATGGCAGTGTTATGATCTGAAGGGAGCGAGTTGAAAAGATTTCGGTGTCCACGAAGATATCTTACTCTGCTGCTGATGATGCACTATTTTCATTTATAATCAGCGTTTATTAATTGACTTAAACTACTCTGGAATATTAGTGTCGCATTTTTTTAATATTCACGGCCGCTTACGTCGGAAGATTGCCCGTCAATGTGGTTTCTGTGGAGCATTTGGAAGAGCGTGCATCGAATCCACATAGTTCGGCAATTGCTGTCGGTCGGAAATTTTACCAAGTGTTCCAAGAAGATAAAAAAATGTGTGCTTGTAATTTGCTGACCTTGTCCACTACTCTGCGAACAACGTGAAGGTAGTTAGGTGTGCACAAGTTACTATGCATAGCAATAAATCGATGTACCTAATGGCCTGTATGAGAGCAAGCATTTTTCAGTGCCATTTTGTAAAGTTGCAAAACTAATAGGAGTTACAGGGTTTTTAGTTTAAAGTTGATAACTGCTCGCTATTGAGAACCCGACATTCTTCACAAATAAAAAGTATGAAACTCATGTTGCAATTAGAATGTAAATACAATAATTTGGTTAAAAAATGCATATCGCCTTTTATCTACAACGGTCCACTAGATGCATGTTGACGACAGATCGAACCGATTCTGTCAATTTTCCTCTTCAAAGGAACACAGAGGTACAGTGCATTGGCTTTTGTTCTGTTTTATAAGAAAGATGATTTAATATATTTTGGTACTTTCACAAGTTTACCAGAATCGGTATTTGATGTATATTTTAAAGGTGAAACACTATAAACTTCAATATAACAATTAAATTTTACCGCTTGTGTTTCACGTCAAATTACCACATTTACATGTTAATTATTGATGCTTCGACTCAAACTGAAATTATGTTAAATCGGTTTCCGTGACAAGAATACGACGCACAAGAATACTCACTAAACTCGACGTCGTATGGCTAGTACATTGGCTACTCAATCGTTTTCCATATAGAGTACGTCAATATCGTAGTGCATTTTACTCTATAAGTGTTTTGACCCACACCAGAAATTTTGCTCCACACAGAGTGTAGTATTTGCTTTTAACCCGACTTTGTTTGGCTTGCGCCAAAGCTGCTTTAATAGCACATTACAGGTGAGAAACCTGATGACGGCCGCCATGCTAGACAAAGGCTCTTACTTTAATATTTAACCGATGGTTTCTCAAATAACTCCTGGTTTAACGGTTTATTAGTTTAGACCTTTAATTTTAACTGATTAAGCCGGGTTAACTTTTTCTATCTGAATACCCCGATTATTTCCATACCACCTATCAAGAGGCTGTTCGATAAATCTGGGACAAAACAAAGATATGTCGTCAAAGGGAGGCAAATTTTCTTAAACGACATTTCCTCAGCTTGGCGATGTAGTATTCTGCTATGGGTTCACTAAAAAAAGAGTCACCATTTTATAATTCCGAAATGATACATTACAAGAGTGGCGGCATCAATCTTTTAAAAAATTTCCATCCGCCGTCATTCCAAACAAATGCCATCTTGATTTCATTTCAGCATTTCAGTTTAAAAGTGTAAGAAAGAACAGGAAGTGTATACACAATGCAGCGCATCCTGCAGCATCATACCTTTTGTTTCAAGCAAGACTACTAGCCGTTGAGTTTTGCGAGACTTCTTCAGTGTCAATTTTGCGGTGCTCCGAATTGCAGCGCTGCAAACTATTCTATGTTTTGCAATATAAAAACTTTTTGGTATTAGTTGAAATCTTGTAACATCTGCTTAATTGTCGTATTTCTATTCGTGTGGATGCTACAACCAACTATGATCAAATAAATCAGTGTTTTAATTCGCTGGCACCAATTAACGTGTGAACATCTTTAAAGCTGATTGACCCCCCTAAAATTTTCATCTCTTCGATTTCATTCATACTTCCGCCCCATTGTGGGGCTAACATGAAACGGTTAATTGCCAAGTTTCGGCCTTCTACTCCTTTGCTGGTGGCCACGGCGCCAACATGTAGTTTTTAGGGGTACCCAATTACACGTTAATTTTATACATGCACAAAATTTTCAATTTTCAACCGATTTTGAAGATCAATGGCAAATATGAATCTCCAACTCAATATCTAGGATGGGTATTTTTTGGATTTTTGAAGTTCCATCAAATTTCAAAGTTACAGTGCCACAAAAATCGAAAAGTCACCAAAATCACACAATTTTTGGATTTTGGGGAAAGGCTGAAATTTGTCATTTTTTAGATCCTGCTGGCACGTAAGTAAATAAACTAGGGAAATTCTGGGATATACGTTTTGAAGTCCTCTTTTCGCGCTATCAGATACATATTTTAGCATTACACAATATGTAGTAGCATGCCATTGGCAGCATGTCAAAACTGGACTATTTCGCTAGGTCATTTTTGTTAAATTTAGCCTTAACGAAACTTATCACATGTGTAATATGCACTAAATTAAAAATGTGCTAATGCAGAAAAATAGCCCTTTCAAAATGGGTCATGGAAATAGAAATTGCTTGCCCAATATTCCTGTATACTGGGTATTATAGACAAGCGTCTGTTCTGATGTTTCGCACAATGTGCTGGAGAATTTATGGATCGCATGGCAACAACAAATGATGATGTTATGAAATATGGTTTCAATGTCCATGACCCATTTTGAAAGGGCTATTTTTCTGCATTAGCACATTTTTAATTTAGTGCATATGACACATGTGATAAGTTTCGTTAAGGCTAAATTTAACAAAAATGACCTAGCGAAATAGTCCAGTTTTGACATGCTGCCAATGGCATGCTACTACATATTGTGTAATGCCAAAATATGTATCTGATAGCGCGAAAAGAGGACTTCAAAACGTATATCCCAGAATTTCCCTAGTTTATTTACTTACGTGCCAGCAGGATCTAAAAAATGACAAATTTCAGCCTTTCCCCAAAATCCAAAAATTGTGTGATTTTGGTGACTTTTCGATTTTTGTGGCACTGTAACTTTGACATTTGATGGAACTTCAAAAATCCAAAAAATACCCATCCTAGATATTGAGTTGGAGATTCATATTTGCCATTGATCTTCAAAATCGGTTGAAAATTGAAAATTTTGTGCATGTATAAAATTAACGTGTAATTGGGTACCCCTAAAAACTACATGTTGGCGCCGTGGCCACCAGCAAAGGAGTAGAAGGCCGAAACTTGGCAATTAACCGTTTCATGTTAGCCCCACTATGGGGCGGAAGTATGAATGAAATCGAAGAGATGAAAATTTTAGGGGGGTCAATCAGCTTTAAAGATTCTCTGTACGGTATAGCAACAATATATTTCATGAGTTCAGAGTTCACGTTTTCCTTCACCTGGTTAAACCTAATTTCCGTCATAATGTCATCCATTCCGTTCAAGTTAAAGTAACGTCTACTTTCTATAATAGGTAGACTATAAAACGTAAAAAAATAGGTAGACTTGGTGCTTCCTGACGACGATTTTTGTCAAAGCTACCGGTTTTGGAGTTTAACGGAAGACAGATACAGTTTTTACAGCTAGGGTAGTTGTTTTGATTTGATTTTCATCAAAGTGTTGTTGGATATTTTGGTACTTACAGTTGCTGCTTTATCAAATTGTTAAATAATTCAGGTTCCCGTTAATGAGTATCTAGTCAGATACAAGCTGATTTACTAGAACCATAATGAGGAAAATATCTATTGCATTGCAAATTTTATGGAGTAAACGGAAAAGGTAGCTTCGAATATTAGGCTTTCTTGGGTTCTTGGTTACTAGGATTTTTTGGGGTTACAAAATATAATTAATAAGGTCATTGTGTATTTAGGTCCAACTGAAATTTCCCAATTGAAGTTTTACAATTAAATCCACTAGACTAAAAAATACACCAATCTGAATTCCATTATCGGGCACACGCACACAAAAGTATTGATAGCGCCATTGAATTATGGGATTTGCAATGGATTGGAGACATTAAACAGCGGTAAGGCAGAGGCCGGAAAACAAGGTATAGGGACCGCCCTTCTCAAGATGCATTAATGTTCCATTATATAATTAATGTAAACATTAATGCTCACTAATTGAAATATGACGAACGTCCCCTGAAAATGTTCTCGAATTACAGTTGCTACTTCAATATAAATAGTTCTGACAAGTTTGCAGTCTCGAGTTTGTAGCAAAGGACGCATAAATTCTATAAAAGATAATCAGTTTTAGCGCCAAATGGTAGATCGATTATAACTTGAAATGCTGTCAGCTAGATTAATGTTTAAATTTTGCTAAATATAAAAGGACGTAAATTAATCATCTGAATGCTAATTGCATTAAAGTCGTGGTTTGACGTCATATAATAATGTATTTGGCTGCTGAAAATAACTAAATTAGTCAGGTTCATCATTGTCAGGGTAGACTATTATTTAAGATGACTAACTGGTTATCTAGATGTGCGGTTACACCAAATGTGAATAAACCCAAATTAAAAAATAATTACAGTACACCAATAATGTCAGATACAGTAACTACGTTTTTCTCTGAGTTGCCAGAAATGGTGTCTGATTTCAACATCACAAACTAGCACATATCGTATTAGGAATTTTGTCAGTAAGTTTAGATCCATATGTTCTAAGTGTTGTGAAAATCCATAATGTTTCTGAATATTCAATTCTTGTTGCTGCAAGCACTTCTTATTGTGTTTAACGGAAAACTCTTGAATTTATTTTCCTAGGTTTTCATTCAAGTCATTTTAATACCTAGACTTGACCAACGACGTTTATCAATAAAACTATTCTGCCACAGTCACAGCGTTAAACTTAGAGTTCAATATTATGTCATTACTTTCATTCATTGTATGTTTTCTCCGCTCAACTGTCGAAAATTTGGTTGGATATTTTTCAATGAGGCAGTGTTGATGAGAGATCGAAAATGCTGCTCCTGTAGTGCTAATGCTTATTGAGATATTTATTTAATTAGGAACGACATCTAATGCGTCGTATCCCTTGAATATTACATCAGTATGTTAGTGTAATCAAACATTTGATGTCCATAATCACACAGATAATTTATTATATCCGTTCAATTGCAAACCACATAGCTACGGCGCCCGCCAGGTACCTATCCGGTGATTATTTATCTTGCTGGGAGAAAACCAAAAATATGTCGCCAAAGATGGCAAATGTGTTCAGCGATACTTTGTCAATTAAGTGATACTGTGGTATGATGTTAAGAGATAGTTCGGAAATTAAATAAAACAGCCTTTTGTTGCATAAAGCAAAGGAAAGCAAACTCAAGGAAAACGTTAGAAAGAGGCAAGTGAGAGGAACTGACAATTTTGGAGTAAGAGCTTAGCTAAGAATGCACATGTTTTTCCCCTTTTTTCTAGTAAACTATGTAATACATTTGTCGTTGCGAGTGGCTGATTTAAAATGACTTAAACGACAATTAGGTATGACGCCTTGAAAATTCAAATCCTCAGGACCCTCAGTTGTATATTTGGGTCCAACGGTGCTTCAGAGTGCGTTCCTCACAGTCTTATGATCAACACGATCTCAAGATATGTGCACTTTTTCTATGCGACAAATAACTTCTATCCTGATAAGACTCGATTTATTGATAAGATCATTGCTCCTTTATTACAATCACTAAAGATCAATTAACAATCAGTGGTTTTTAACAGTTTTTTGAATTCTTAATAATTTTATTTTGATTTACAGCGCATTAAACTTAACGCTAACAAATATAGAACAGACAAAAACTTATTATTTTTCTGGAGTTGATCAGTCTCGGAAGAAAAACCCACACTAAATCTATTTTTATTTTTTCCTCTCCCTTATAACATACAAAAGAACTTACTTGCTAAACTTACAGCTATGCAATACATCATAACAAGAATAAACTCACGAAGTGAACGGCGAGGAGGAAAAAGTTCGCACTTCTCTGCCCGACGATATAAACGTTTACATTTACATACACACTTATACTAAAACTAACACACAGTCAGTAAAACGTAACATAAACGTCAACGAAAGCATACAAACATAAAAGACAACCCAAAAGTTGCAAAAGTGTCATCTCAAAAACTGGTTAAAAAATTGCGTTAATACCGCACTAAACTCCATCCTCCTCGACAATAATTATAATTTTGTCTTCAAATTGAAATCCATGGAAATGTATTCCAGCTTTGCAAACTTAAATTTCATACTCTCGTTTTGTTCTTTATTGCATTATGCATCTAACGATTAAATAGAGCTGACTATTCAAATATTGAGAAATGACAGAAAATGGTCGAAGGAAATTTTCGTACGGAATCGACTCCATAAGTATTTGTTAGGCTTCCGGATGCAACAAATTTTATATTCTTCGCTCGAAGATAATGATAATATAAAAAGGCAAAATTTATATATGATTGGCATGTGGGCGCTACAGCTCTAACACGAAGAAGCAAAAATCTGCTCAGTATTATCACCACTCGGACTCAGAGCGAATCAATAATCAATTATCGCGACCAGCAACATGATTTTTATTTACCTGTGAACATATTTTAAGTTCATGGAATGCGCCTCCATTTTTCGTGACGTTGAAATATTCCAATTGGATTTAATGTGGTGCCAGTAAATCCCACGACTGGGAAATTTAAGTTTAAATCTTTATCGACATGTTACTTTAATTGTCTGCAATTATTGTTGCTTTCTGGCATGTGCAATGAAATGCAAATATACTCAACTCACAGCAAATCAATTTCCCTGGTGCCATATTAGTGGCTACAATTACTTGTTATTCGCACTGAAATATTCTGAACTAATTGTAGGCAGTTTATAAAGGAAAATGCTTAACAATAACAGCAGATGTTCCTTACAAACGCCCTCCGTTGCCGATGTATTGGCGAAGAATCTGGAACACAGCTGAGTGTCTTACATCATATATGAACTGAAAGTGAATCGCGTAATACACGAATTAGCTCCTGTAAACTGCAAAACAGCATTAGGTCAAGTTCACTTTCAGAAGGAAAGCGGCTTAGATGTTTTAATACAATTTAATAATAATTCATTCAATATTTAGTTCTCGTAACACATTTATAAAAGTTAAGTTTAGCGGATTTACTTAAATTTTGTATGATTATTATAACACTAGGAAAATTTAGGCAGTGAACACTAAATTAAATTGATCAGTTGTAAATCCGTTTCGATTGAGAGATTGACAAACGTTATTAATTTGCGAATTGTGTATATAAAATTTAGTCATTCTATTCCATCTATCAGCATTTATCAAATTTTCTTAACTAATTATTAAATAAATTTAATGTCAAAATTCATTCTGACACTTTACAGGATATTGTTTTGAAGAGTGAGACTAAATGAGTACCTAGGAAAATACAGCGCTACATGTTCAGTGCGACTTTACTTCAAATATTTTAACATTGGACAAACGTGAGCGTTCGACTTACCGTAAAAATTGTGTTGTTTACCTTCTCTTCACGAGTTGTCTATGGAGGCACAGTCCCATGTGTATATTCTGGGAAATGGAATCAAATATCAATACTCGTAACCATTGTTAATACAAGTGCTCTTTGCATTCTAGATCAAGTTGTTTTCTGAATTGACATACTTTTCGTCTGCTGTTTAAACAAAATTAAAATATGTCCAAACATGTCAACGTCAACAATGTCAGGGTCAGAACGCTTCCCGAAACCAAAAAGTTTGGTTTTATGTGCAAAACGTTGACGTCAGCCACATCGCAAATGATGAATATTTTAATTTATAATGCTTACATTAATTTATTTGCTGCATTGAAAGTGAGACATGTCAGAGTTTTAATTAATCCATTGCTTTCATAGTTAATTTCATAGGAAAGTCAGTTAATGAGCAAAATGAGATTTTGTGAAGGAAACAAAAAAGAAGGCGAATCCATTATGCTTCTGTTCTGATCTTCCGTCAATTATCACTAACTGATTAGCAATACATTGGTAATGAGTGGATCTTGAGCCCACACGAGCGACTACACATGCTTAAAATAATGCTAACTTACCTATAATGGAGCTAGAACTGGATTCTTGGGCTTTCAAATATTGTTCAGAAATTAAGTCATCCAACTTACAACTATCTATCACTATTCCACATATGAGCTTAAGTATCTCGACGTCCCAATTGATGTCAGTTTCCAAAGAGAAGGTAGTCATTTGTGCTCTCCCTTTTCATTTATACTCATATTTGTTCCACAATGTCAATTGCATCATAATTAGAGATTGGCAGTATGCCTGATATATACACGGGTTCCATTATCGTTGTCTACAACAAACTTTGGTGGCATTCATAACAATCTAGGCTATACAACTCAACATCAAATTGTTGAAAAAGGAAGAGCAGAAGCCATACATATATAAACCCACGCTATAGCAAGGCCAACAAATGGCGTTAATTGATAATACACCTGTCAATAGCAATAATGACTTTTCCGCACTTCGCACGTGCAGAATTATCAATTTTTTCCCGTTTACCTTTGCATATCATCATGATTCTATCCTTTCCTACGGTTGTACTCAAGTTTTTCCAAGCTTACAATTTATAATCTCAATTTGACAGGAAAGGACACATAAGTCGTACTAAAGATGGTCGATCGTGTGTAACTTGAAAACATGTCAGCTAGATTAATTTTAAAATCTTTTTAAATATAAAAGGACGAAAGAAATCATCCGAACACTAATTGTTTTATACTTTGATGTCGTATAGATATTGTTTGTGGCTGCTGAAAATAAATGCATCAGTTAGGTTCTTCATTCTCCGGGCAGACGTGTCTTTAAGACGACTTGGTTTTCATGTTGGGGGTTTTTGTATAGGTTAAAAAGTTGGTTTGAACGTATATCCGACCTCTCAGACGTGTTTGCAATATTTTACTTGGCCGCAGATCTTGCGGACATCCCCGCAAAACCTCAACAATGTATTAAAATGATATACGTAATATTACCTTATGCACTGATTTAATAAATTATTCCAACTAGCGCATTAAAGTGAATAAACCCAAAATATAAGCCAAATGGACAGCACAGACATAATGTCAGATACACTAACTACGTTTTTCTATGAGTTGCCAGAAATGTTGTCTGATTTCAACGTTGCAAACTAGCACATGCTGTATTTGGGATTTTGTCAACAGCTTTAGATCACTAAATGCTCTGTCAAGCAGTGTTGAAATGCATAATTTTATGAAAATTGATTTCCTGTCCCTCGAAACATTTCTTACGTTGATAAAAAGGCCCCTTTTATGCAACCCCATTAGGGATTTAAACACGTCGTCAAATTATAAATGTGTTGTATTTTGTTAAATAATTTGTATATTAATTTAAATATGATTTACATGTATTTTTGTGCATATTTCTGACGTTGTCCACTACTCTAATAAAAACGTAACTATATATACGTAAATACGTATAAGATAGTATTCACAACAATAAATTGATCTAGACACTGGGCCTTATAAGAGCCAACATTTTTCGGCGCCATTTTGTAACGTCGCAATACTAACGTAGATATGTTTTTTTTTGTTTAAACGTCATTAGTTGTATACATGATTAATTTGTGTCATTTACAAACACAGGATTGGGTCCACCATAGTTTTGTTCTGTTTAATAGGGAATTTCGGGATTGACAAGTGTTCATAATTGACACCTCTTGATACTTTGCAAACTAAAATTATGAAACTTTTGATGCAATTAGGATGTTA